>PISW01013910.1:0-23653 GCA_004023785.1 Mungos mungo
TCCATCCATCCATCCATCCATCCATCTATCCATCCATCCATCCATCCATCCATCCATCCGTCCATGCAACCATCATCCACTTATCCATCCATTTTACCTCTGTTCACCCACCCATCCATCTGTCCATTCAACTATGCATCCGTCCATCCATCCATCCATCCATCCATCCACACATCCATTCATCCATCCATCCATCTGTCCGTCCATCTGTCCATCCATCCATCGATCCATCCATTACCCATCCTGCCATCCACCCACCCATCTATCCATCCATCCACCCTCCCATTCATCCATGTATGCATCCATCATGCACTTCATCCACCCATTATAGCTCTATTCATCCATCCATCTATTCATCCAATGACCCATATATCCAGTCTTCCTTCCTTCCTTCCTTCCTTCCTTCCTTCCTTCCTTCCTTCCTTCCTTCCTTCCTTCCATGGTTATTGAGTTCTCTGTATGGCAGGTGCTCTGACATGTGCTTATTAATAAACAAGAAGGTCACATTCTGAGGCTTCTACGTAACGTCCATGTGGGAGGCATAATACAATGTGTTCCTGAATAAAGCCAGTACCACCTCCTGTGCTATGTCATGTCAGGACTACACAGTCGTATGAGCTGAGTCCCTACGATCACTAGTATTTTGGTACTTAGAAAGGAGGATTCGCTGTGTGTGTGTGTTTACGTTTTATTGTTCTAGAAATATTATCAAATTATTGCTTGGAGGCAGGAGACACCTGGAGATATTTTGACTTTGTAGGGTGGGTGAAGGTGTATAGATGTAGGAAGTATTTTTTTTTTGTTGTTGTTCTCCCCAAACCCCCTTGGTCATACCTTGCGGAAGCCACTGCGTGGTCTTCGAATGCTTGTGAACAACCCAGCGCTAGTGGGTTTGGGTGCGTGGCTGCCAAGAAGTTGACTGACTTGCACATCTTTTGCCCATTTATTACATGTTTGTCTCTTATGGAGTCCTAATCATTGGGGAATCCTTCTCTCCAAATCTGTGGCTTATCTCTTCCTTTTTTCATGGTGCTTTTTGAAGCACGCAAGCTTTGAATTCTGCTTGTATATCGAGGTTATTTTTAAAAAGTAGACTAGGCTGCAGGACGTCATCCAGAACGCCCCTTTGTAACCAAAGAAGATAAAGATTTTCCCTTCAGTTTTTTTTCCCCCTGAAGGTTTCGCAGATTTCTGTCTTACGCTGGGTCTCTGGAAGATTTGGGAGCCGAGGCTTCTGTTGAGAGATTAAGGGTCTGAATGTGTGTTTTATGGGGGAGCCTGCAGCTGTGCCGTGGACGCCCCATGGCCTCTGCGAGCTTTCCCTAGTTTGGGGATTTTCGTGCACCCCCCTCCCGGCCATGAGGCTCACACGCCGAGCTCACAGAAGGGCGAGGGGGAGGGATGACCTTAGGGGTTCAGCACCAGCCTTGCAGAGTCTGGTTTGCTGTGTCTGCAGACTGAGCCCCAGGGTGTGTAGGACCCCACAGGGCAGGAGAGGCGCATCTGGCCTCTGGCACTGATTTAATGACGGAATCCACAGCTGGTCTAACCGGTCAGGCTGGTGGCCAACATTTAACTAAATCAACAGGCTGGAGCCTTGGAGATTAAGACGCGGCTGACATATGGTATGTTTGCACTCATAGGTCTAACAGGAGAACAGGAGAGACCTAATGGAGAACCAGGGGGAGGGGAAGAGGGAAAGAGAGTTGGGGAGAGAGAGGGCAAAACTTGAGAGACTGTAGAATGCTGAAAATGAGCATTTTCAGGGTTGAAGGGGGAAGGGGGAAAGGAGGTGGTGGTGATGGAGGAGGGCACTTGTGGGGAAGAGCACTGGGCGTTGTACGGAGACCAATTTGACAATAAAATATTATGGAAAAAATAAAAAAATAAAAATAAAAACATAAAAAAAAAAAAGACGCAGCTGTGCTTTCAGCAGAGTGTAAATCAGCTCTACTGGCCCCAACCCCCATCCGGAGGGGGGCGTCCTCGGATCTCCGTCCTGGACCCCAGGGCTAGATGCTACCCCCTTCCACCTTCCGCTAAGGGTCTGGGGCAGTCCCTTCCTGGGGGTGTTGCCCCACATCCCCCAGTCCCCTCCCTGCTGCACGGCCGCTTCTCTGACTTGGTTTTGCTTACGGTAAAATAATGCACATTTGCACCCTGGCAGAGTTTGTGAGAGCAGACAAGTTCCACGCAACAAGACTGACTCACAGCCAAGTTTCACGCCACAAGACTCCGTCACAAGCAGCAGCCGAGAAAGTAAAAGAGGAAAGGGGGAGAAAAAAAAGCCCCGAGGGGGCTTTCGTGCAGAAATTCCAGTGTTGATCAGCGAGCTAGAACTGCTAAATGTGCAACTGAGTAATTTGTCACCGAAGTGATGCACCGAACACCCTGGCCAAGTCCGGAAAGGCGGTCCAGCGTTTAGGCCGATGATATTAACCCTGACTTTTCCCCGGGGCAAGTCTGTGCCCATTTGAAAGAGTCCATTTTCTGAATTTCCAGTTGTTCCTGTTTTTGTTCAAGCTGTTTTTTAAGTTTATTTATTTCTTTTTAAAAATTTTTTAATGCTTTATTTTTGAGAGAGAGAGAGAGAGAGAGAGAGAGAGAGAGAGAGAACAAGCAGGGGAGGGGCAGAGAGAGAGGGAGACACAGAATCGGAAGCAGGATCCAGGTTCTGAGCTGTAAGCACAGAGCCCGACACGGGGCTCGAACCCACCAAGCCTGAGCTCCTGACCTGAGCCGAAATCCAGAGTCGGAGGCCCAACTGCCTGAGCCACACAAGCGACCCTTACAGTGGTTTTCGTGGATGGCTGGGGGGCTGGGGTTAGGATTTCTGCAGAACCCCCTTCACAGGCGCTGACTCTCCTGGGAGGCATGCCCTTCCTCCTGCCGCCGGGAGTGTCTGTGTGCTGCCTGGAGCTGCTGCAGCCACGTTGAGGCCGTGAGGCAGAGGCTAGGAGGGCGGAGCCTGGTGTTGGCGTGAGCCTCCTAGGTCTGGGTTGCTCCCCTCCTGGCACCTGTCCCCAGGTCTGTCACTAATGGCCCCCAAAATACTTCCTGAGAAGAGGAGACAGGATACTTTTGCCTCCCCTGCTGTACGGCTGTCCCCAGAGGCTATGCCATCCCAAATAGGCTTTAAGATGAATGGGTACAGAAATTGGACATCGGTGCTTTGATATCCCCCGAGCTTTGGGACATGATTAGGACCGGGGGAGGGGGGATTACTGGGTGTCCACTGGCATTGTCCTCTATTGTAGATCAGAGAGTGGAGACCCCCTCCCTCCCACAACATCCTCCTGCAGAAAGGGAATCCCAACCTCTGCTTTTCTCGGGGCTCATTCTCTGGGGCCCCTCGGCCACGTCGTGGCATTAGAAGGAGATTTTAAACATTTATCTCCCAGGTCATGATCCAAAGGTTTAGTGGGTTCGAGCCCCGCATTGGGATCTATACTGAAAAATAAAATAAATTTGAAACATTTATCGGCCAGCTTTATTGGGGTAGAAGGGACAAAATTATAGGTATTTACGGTGCACGAGATGACGACTGGATGGACGTGTCTGTTATGAAAGTGATCGCCTTCTGTATGCAGTTGGCGTCTACTGTTTGCAGAGTTCAAGTACACAACAGTGTTCCGTGCTGTCCTCTACGTGCAGACCCCTTGTGAGCTGCACGCTCGTGCCCTCTGACCACCCCCGTCCCCGGGTCCCCCAGACCACGGCAGCCACTACGGATCCTCGGCTTCTAGAACTTTCCATTTCCTCTGGGTGAATCCCGGGAGTGGGATTTCTACACTGGAAGCTATTTATGTTTTTAACTCCTGGCAGAGCCGCCTTCCTGTTCTGCACCGTGGCCGTGCAGTGTGCATTCCCAGCAACAGGGCATGAGCGTTCCTTTCTCCGCGCTCGCTGGCCAACCTGCACTTGAGGACAGGTGTCACGGCCGTGTGAGGTCAGCCCTCGTGGGGTCCCCCTCCTCCTTGCACGCGCAGAAGGGGAAGGTCCCGCAGCAGGGCTGCAACCACGGCTTCCAGACGATGTTGCTCAGGGAGAACTGGGGGGGCACAGGGGTCAGGGTCCTCCTGTGCCGGTCCACGGCCTCGCCCACCCGGGCCAGCACCGCGTGGTACTGCGGCTCCGAGTCGGGGGACAGGGGCCGCGCCTCCGAAGGGTCCCTGGCGAGGTCGAACAGCAAAGGCGGGCTGTGCCGGGTCACGCCGTCCCCGGAGCAGGGGCACAAGCCTAGGCCATAGCAGGCCCCCGCCCCCTCAGGGTGGAAACGCGGTGTCATGAAGTGGACCTTCCAGAGTCTTCCGCCTGAAGGCAAACGGGGAGGTGGTGAGGGCAGGGGAGCACCCACTGGGGAAATCCTGGACACCCCATTCAAGTGGAAAGAGGGGAGAGAAGAAACACCAAGCAGCTCGTCAAATCATGGTGTGTTTGGGGCTGAGGCCAAGGCACTCACCCCGGGGTGCACAGTGAGGGTCCTCGGAGAACAATTACAGAACAGAGTCAAGGGTAAGAAGGAATGACTCGCGGCGTGTCTGGTGGATTTCCTGTGTCATCGTGGCCAGGCTGTGGCGCCCAGACACGTGGTCAAACACTAGCCTACACGTCAACTCCCCTTCCCGTGGTGGGTGGGCCTCGCCCAATCAGTGGAAGGACATAGCAGCAAGCAGACTGAGGGCCCCTAAAGAGGAAGGAATTCTGCCTCGAGAGAAAAACATGGAGATTCTGCCTGGGTTGCCAGCTTTTGGGCTCAAGATGGCAGCATCCACGTCAGGCTTCTGGCCGGCCCTGAAGATTTCAGACCTGCCAGTCCCCATGGCCACAGGAGACAATTCTTTAAAATCTCTCTGTTTCTCTCCATCGATCCATCTACATCTGTCTTCATCTTTTACCTCTATCACCCATCCATCTACTATTTACCTATCATCAATCTATCTCATTAACGATCAATCTATCCTATCATCCATCCATCATCCATCTGTCATCTAACCATGCATCTATCAGCTATCATTTATCTACAAATCCATCCATCCAACACCCATCCACCCATCCATCCATCCACTCACCCACCCATCCATCCATCCATCCATCCATCCATCTACTGTATATCCATCCATCTGTCTACCCATCCACCCATTGATCTGTCCATCCATCTGTCCATCTACAGCTGTCTTCATCTTCTGTCTCTATCACCATCCATCTACTATCTACCTATCATCCATCTATCCCATTAGCTATTAATCAGTCTATCCTATCATCCATCCATCATCAATCTGTCACCTATGAACTGTCTACCTTTCCATCCATCCATCCATCCACCCATCCATCCATCCATCTTCTCTATATCCATAGACTTGTCCATCCATCCATCTACTCTATACCACCCATGCATCCATCCATATACCTGTCCATCTGTCCATCCATTCATATACTCTATATCCATCCATTCACTCACCCACTCACCCATCCATCCATCTACTGTATACCCATCCATCTGTCCATCCATCTGTCCTTCTATACCTGTCTTCATCTTCTATCTCTATCACATCCATCTACTATCTACCTATCATCCGTCTATCCCATTAGCTATTAATCAATCTATCCTATCATCCATCCATCATCGATCTGTCACCTATCAACTGTCTACCTTCCCATCCATCCATCCATCTTCTCTATATCCATAGACTCGTCCATCCATCCATCCATCTACTCTATACCACCCATGCATCCATCCATATACCTGTCCATCTGTCCATCCATCCATCTACTCTATATCCATCCATTCACTCACCCACTCACCCATCCATCCATCTACTGTATACCCATCCATCTGTCCATCCATCTGTCCTTCTATACCTGTCTTCATCTTCTATCTCTATCACATCCATCTACTATCTACCTATCATCCATCTATCCCATTAGCTATTAATCAATCTATCCTATCATCCATCCATCCATCATCTGTCACCTATCAAGTGTATACCTTTCCATCCAGCTGTCCATCCACCCATCCATCCATCTTCTCTATATCCATAGACTCGTCCATTCATCCATCTATCTACTCTATACCACCCATCCATCATCCATATACCTGTCTATCTGTCCATCCATCCATCTACTCTATATCCATCCATTCACTCATCCACCCACCCATCCATCCATCCAACTACTGCATATCCATCCATCTGTCCATCCATCCACCCACCCATCCACCCATCCATCCATCCATTCATCCAACTACTGCACATCCATCCATCTGTCCATTCATCCAACCATTGATCTATAGCTGTCTTCAACTTCTTTCTCTATCATCCATCCATCTACTATCTACCTATCATCCATCTATCTCATTAGCTATTAATCAATCTATCCTATCATCCATCCATCATCTATCTATCTGTCATTGATCTGTCATCTGTCAACTGTCTACTTTTCCATCCATCTGTCCATCCACCCATTCATCTTCCATCCATCCATCCGTCTATCTACTCTATATCCATCCACCCACCCATCCATCCACCCACCCACCTGTCCATCTGTCCATCCATCCATCTACTCTATATCCATCCATTCACCCATCCACCCACCCATTCCTCCATCCATTTATCCATCTATCCATCTTTATCTGTCTTTACCTTCTACCTCTATCATCCATCCACTATCTGCCTATCATCCATCTCAGTAACTATTAATCAATGTATCCTATCCTCTATCCATCATCTGTATCTACCCATCATGCCTATCACCTGTCTACCCTTCCCTCCATCTGTCCATCCAACCATCTACCCTCCATCCATCCGTGCACCCATCCACCCATCTGTCCATCCATCCTACACATGCTTGGTTCTGTTTCTCAGGAGAACCCTGACTCAGGCAAGCCCCCCCCACCCCCAACAACGGGCATGTACTCACTGTCCTTCTCATGCCAGCGAGCTGCATGGAGGTGCTGCCCACAGTAATGGAACAGGAACTCGTGTGCTGAGTGCTCCACAGTCCCTTGCAACAAGGGCACCAGGCTGCGGCCATCGATCACCCTGATTCGGTCAGAGACACAGGAAGGAATCAGACCTAGGTTGCTCGTGCTGTGTTGCACCTGGAAGAGAAAACTCCACGCTTGCAGGGGTCCCCGCTGAGGCCAAGAGGAGCAGAGATGAGCTCTCTCCCCAATATCATGCCGACCGGAAGTGGCTGAGCAAGATGCGTGCCATTTCTAGACACAAAGTCACTAAGTTGTGGGGTCGTTTGTTATGCAGCACTACAGAGAGGCGTGCACTCAGGCACACACACCATCCGCCTAGAATGTTAACACAGAGTCATCTTAAATTCTGGCTGCACTGCCCAGGCCTGTGCTTTGAGTGTTAACGCTGCAACATCATCACATAATTTATGATTTAAAATCATAACAGACTCCAAGACATGTTGTTTCATGTCTATAGGAGCTGGACAAGGGAAGCCAGTCATGGCCACATGACTGGAAGACTCTTCCTTACGAACAACTTAGAATTTTAAAAAGTCCTTAATCTGAACTGAATGTAGAAATGTCGTTACTTTTCCTTTTATTTTAACTGTACCCTGGTTGTGATGGTGATTGAGTGAAACACCCCGTAAGGGTTACCGTGAAAGCGTTTATTTTTAGATACAGTTAACATCGATAGTCAGTGGAGTCTGAGCAAAGCAGAGCACCCTTGAGAATGAGGGTGGGCCTCACCCAATCAGTTGAAAGCTGACAAGAGCAAAGACTGAGGATTCCCAGAGAAGATGGAATTCTGCCTCAAGATTCTGACACGGAAATTCTGACTGCGTTTCCAGCCTGCTGGCCTGACATGAGGATTTCAGTTTAACAGCCTCCACAACTGCATGAGCCAAGTCCTTAATATCAAGGTCTTATTTTATAAACATACATATACATACCTGCACATACACTATTGTCTTTGTCTTTTATATTCAGAAGTTTTTATTTGTCGTCTTCAGTGGAGTAAAACCAAATGATTAGGAAAATATTTACTTCTTGGGGCACCTGGGTGGCTCAGTTGGTTAAGTGCCCGACTTTAGCTCAGGTCATGCTCTCACGGTCTGTGGGTTCGAGCCCCGTGTCGGGCTCTGTGCTGACAGCTCAGAGCCTGGAGCTGCTTCGGGTTCTGTCTCCCTCTCAGCCCCTCCCTACTCACGCTCTGTCTATCTCACTCTCAAAAATGAATAAATGTTAACATTTAAAAAAAAATATTTACTTCTTTGTTTTTACCAGGTGTTAGCCTGCGCCTTTGGTAACGTGCAGACATCGACGTGACAAATCATTTTGAAAGCATGCTGTCACAGTCTCAGCTGCATTTGGGCAAGCCTGCATTTTCAGGAAATCACAGGGGGATGTTTTTCAACGGACCGACGTCCCCTACTTTAATCTACTGATTGTTATGCTGAGTAATCAAATTTTACCCAAAGAGCAAAACCAGTCAATGGACCCAATCGTGTATTTAATCATGGTTTACGGAGTATGGTTATTTTATGTTGTCAGGCCGTCTCCTACAACCTTTTAAATGTTCTCACATTGTGATCAGTTTTCTCCCCGTGTGGGAAACAGTAGACGGACAGCAGTCAGGAATTGGGGAGCAGAAGGTGACATGGTCCACGTACCTGTCCTGGGGCACCTCGCCGCCCCCCAGCTGGACCGCGGTGGGGAAGACGTCCATCAGGCTGGTGGGCTCGTGGATCACGCGGCCGGCCGGCAGCACCCCAGGCCACCGGAAGATCCCCGGGACGCGGATGCCGCCTTCCCAGCCCCCCATGCCTTTGCCACCTGTAAGGAAGGGCCGTTAGGGCTGTCCACCAAGGGGGGCCATCCACACGCACACCAGGGCACACCTGTTTCTCTGGGCATGCACGCCTGTAAATGCACACATGGCAACCTGCATGTCCCAGAAATGGTTGTGGGAATAATTCCAGAACCTCATCACCTCCCCACGGGCCCGTGGAGGGTGTATGGTCTCCCCTTCAGAGATGGAACAGTTCTGGAATTTCACTCTGTGGACGGCTGGTGACCCCCATCTCCCTCCATCCTTTTTCTTTCTGGAAGGACTCGGAATTGGGTCTGGAACCACAGCCCCTCCCCCACCTCTCCTCCTGTCGCTCCTGCTCACCATCCGGTCCACCTGCTGCTTCACCCCTTTCCTGGTTCTTCCCCATTTCTGGGCTGCCTGGCAGTGTTTGGGACCCAGGCGGGCTCTTGGGGAAACGCATGTAATCCTGAGCATTGAGCCACATGCTTGCATTGCCTAGAAACTCTGGATACGCAACTTAAAGCATGTTCTCCTGTGTTACAGAAGGAGAGTCTTAAGCAGGGAAGATGCATTCAGAATCGCGCTAAATAAAGTGTTTTGCTACAGTTCAGATTAGAATGCGCTTCCTTCATTTTCTGTCGCTGTGTTAGGAGTTACTGAAAATCAGCAGCTTCCTTCCTGTGTTTCTGGTCTCTGGTCTGAATGGTGGCAGTGGATTGGTGGGTATTTATCTTCCGGGTCCCACAGCTGGAATCCGAGGGTTCAGCTGTTTGTAGAATATACTACTGGGAACCGTAAGAATCCACCGTACATGAACCTGTTACATCTTGGGCATGGACACGGAGGAGCAGTGGGAAAATCCACTACCAAGAGACAGGATCATCGATGGCCAACTCTCATTTTCCCCTGGAGTGATGTTCTACACAGTTGCCAGAAACACCCTGTGAGCCGACCCTGAACCCCAGCTCCCGGCTCCGTTCCAGGGAGACTCTGGTCTCTATGTTTTCATCAGCCAGTGGGTATATTTCTGTGTATTTTGTTGGGTTCTGTGCTCCCAGCTCGGACCCTGGAGCTGCTCCGGATTCTGTGTCTCTGTCTCTCTGCCCTTCCCCTGTTCACGCACTGTCTGTCTCTCTAAAATAAATAAACATTGGGGCACCTGAGTGTCTCAGTTGGTTGAGCGTCTGACTTTGGCTTAGGTCATGATCTCACGGTCCGACTTGTCCATCCATCCATCTATCTACTCTATACCACCCACCCATCCATCCATATACCTGTCCATCTGTCCATCCATCCATCTACTGTATGTCCATCCATTCACCCACCCATCCATCCAACCATTTATCCATCTCTCCATCTTTATCTGTCTTTACCTTCTATCTCTATTATCCATCCACTATCTGCCTATCAGCTATGTCATTAACTATTAATCACTGTATCCTATCATCTAGCCGTGATCTGTCCAGGGAGACTCTGGTCTCTATGTTTTCATCAGCCAATTGGCATATTTCTGTGTGTTTTGTTCAAAGACACGTTACTGAGTAGATCCTGTGATCCACTGACATCGAACTCACAGCCAGCAGTCTTAGAATGCATGTCTGCACGAAACAGATCAAGCGCACTGATTTTGTCCTGGACACAGGACAGCCTTCGGGGCCGTGGTCAGGAGCCACGTGACGCAGCAAAGACGCCAACAAAAAGCGAACAAAACCACAAAACCCATGAAAGAGACCCGTGTTCATAGTCAGAGAGACGCAGTATAGGCACAGGGTCGCCTCGTCCAACCTCAGCTGGGAATGTGCATGTCAGGTGACCGATATTTTTATTTCTTTTCAAGACTGCAAAGCCATCATACGTATGGATTTGGGGGCTCCAGATAGATTTTAGTGAGCGGGAGAATTCATAAATATGGAATTCATGAATCCTATGGAGTGACTGTGTCAGACTTTAAAGCATGGCAGGATGAAAGGTGTGATGTGCTAAGTATCGCATAATATAGTTAATCCAAGGACCCATATAATTAGGGTTACAGGTACAGTGCTATCTTTTATTTCGGATGGCATTTATTTTGTCTTAATCATTTATTTGTGCATCGCTCTCTTCTACTAAAATGCAAACTCTTTATGGGAAGGTCAGGGGTCTTTTTCTTCTCCCTGTTGCACCTGGTAGAATTTGGGGAATACAAGGTACTCAAGAAATCCCCCTGTGAAGGCACACATTCTTGGGGGACCTGGGGGGCTCAGTTGGTTGAGCATCTGAGTCTTGATTTCAGCTCAGGTCATGATCCCAGGGTCCTGGGGTCGAGCCCTATGTTGGGCTCTGTGCCGAGAGTGGAGCCTGCTTAGGATTCTCTCTCCTTGTGTCCTTCCCCTACTCACACTCTTTCTCACTCAGTCTCTCTAAAATAAAAATAAATAAGAAAGAGAGAGAGAGATAAAGAGAGAAAAGAAGAAAGAAAGAAAAAGAAAGAAAGAAAGAAAGAAAAAAAGAAAGGAAGGAAGAAAGAAAAAAAGAGGGGCACCTGGGTGGCTCAGTTGGTTGAGTGTCCAACTTCAGCTCAGATCATGATCTCACGGTTCGTGGGTTCAAGCCCCGTGTCGGGCTCTGTGCTGACAACCAGCTCAGAGCCTGGAGCTGCTTCAGATTCTGTGTCTCCCTCTCTCTCTGCCCCTCCCCAGCTCATGCTGACTCTCTCTCTCTCAAAAATAAATAAAACATTAAAAACATTAAGCAAGCAAGCAAACACACGCTCTTTCCCCTTCTGCCTGACCTCCCGTCTCCACTGCGAGGAGTCATCTTGTGGACCGTGTATCTGCCTTTTCTCACCTTTGAATATTCCATTCCATCCCCCCAGCTGGCCGTGTTCGTCTCTCGCCTCCAAATGTCCTCCGTGATCAGAGGTGAAATACGTGAATGTCGTGTTTTTCAAACCGTTTTCTTCAATGGCCTGAAGGATTTCCCCTTTAGGAAAAACGGGACATCTCAGGAGACAGCCAGTAATCCAGCATCAGTGAATTCAACACAAAGTTCCCCTTTCTTGCTTGGGAATCTCCACAGTGGATTCTGCAGTCACCAGAGACCGCCATTATGCATGTTGCCACCAACTGTCACCGCCTATGGGATTTTTCTGATGCCACAGGATTCAGAATCTTGCTTACAAAGCTCTCACCAAAGCAGAAAACCTAATAAATGCCCAACACCATAGACCGTGCTGAACATGAACGGTCCATGATGAGTACGTGGGAGGTGGGGTGGCAACCCGGCGAGAAAAGGTTTGGTGGGAGACCCCTGTTGGGACAGGCAGAGCCACCTCTGTAAGCATCTATCTGAGGGCTTTGGCACAGGTGCCCCAAGGCTCAGGAGGGCAGAGCCATGTAGAAACGAAGCGCATGAACCCAAATGCACATTGAAAGCACGCTTTATCCATGGAGACCCAGTGCACATTGAAATCCCTGCAAGTAAAGATGTGAATGCACTTGGAAAAGCCGGTTTTTAAAACAGTATGTAAGCCACCCTTCCCTTTTGGGGTTGGCTGCCTCTTAGCTTGGTCAATCACATCCCTACGATTCTCCCAGAACGTCCCTCAGCTCTGCAAGGATTGAGATGTCTACGTCTTTCGAAGAATCTCTATACACTTGACATGACTGGTGAAACACTGTGTAGCAGCTACCCTCCAAGGGGAAAACAGATACAGTCTCTGATCCCGTTGGCTCGGTCCAGGCTTTGTCGAGGCCACAGGAGAAACGACGTATCGATCTGTTGTCCTGAACAATAGGTTCTTGCTTTCCTTTCGGTAATGTCTCATGATGCTTTAAATAACGCCCTTTATAGAAAGAGGATTTAGTGCAGAAGGAGCCTGAGGACTCCGCAGTGCTGAAGGAGCATGTGAATGATAAGGGAAGTTTCTCTCTATTCTTTGCCTTTCTGTTAGTGTTAAAAAAAGTTTTTTTCAACATTTATTTATTTTTGGGAGATGGAGAGAGAGCACGAGCAGGGGAGGGGCTGAGAGAGCGACGGGCAGACACAGAGTCCGAAGCAGGCTCCAGGCTCTGAGCTGTCAGCACAGAACCCGACGCGGGGCTCAAAACCACCAACCAGGAGATCATGACCTGAGCAGAAGCCGGACGGTTAACCGGCTGAGCCCCCCAGGCGCCCCGTGATTCTTTATTGCAACCCGGTTGACAGCGAGGTGGCCCTTCGGGGCCTGAGCTTGACCAGCGGCTCCAAGAGAGAACCAGGCTCACCTGCGCGCGGACTTACCCACCAGCCAGTCCATCTCCTCGACGTTGTCGCCGTACAAGCCGTGCCGGCTCTTCCCGAGAAACCGCTTTGTGGTGACCAGGGGGACGTGCACATGCAGCAAGGACACAAACAGGAGGAACGGCCTGTGCTTGTTCCTGAAAGCAGAAAAACACCCTTCAGATACGGTGGCACCTGTTTCGACACGGATTGGTCCCCCTAAGCCCCTGAAAACCACCTCCCCATGGAGGCGGCCTGAGGAAACCCCAGAGATGATAAAGAGACTCGGGTGCTCTGAGAAGTCACCTCCTCTTTAAAATGTGATGTTTTGGGAGCAACTCGGGGGCTCTGTCGGGGAAGCATCTGACTCTCCGACTCTTGATTTCAGCTCAGGTCATGATCTCACGCTTCATGGGTCTGAGCCCCGCATTGGGCTCTGGGCTGACAGCTCAGAGCCTGGAGCTGCTTCCGATTCTGGGTCTCCCTCTCTCTCTGCCCCTCCCCTGCTTGTTCTTTGTTGGTTGCTCTCTGTCTCTCAAAAATAAATTTAAAAAGTTTAAAAAATAAACAAAATAAAATGGAAGGAGATGGTTTTATTACCTTACAATATAGGAAACTGCCTCTCGGAGCATGAGTTGCGCCGTCCTTTCCAACACCATGGGCTGTTCCGTGACTTCATGGTTTCTCATCAGGAGACAGTTCCAACGACGCACAAACCCGAAGCTGGCGTACCAGGAGACAAAGAAGAGGAAGACGAGGCCGGCGACACCCAGAACTGCTTTCCGGGACACGGAGACGAGCCCGCAAATCCTGCCGAGAGCCACGGTCAGAGCTCCCAGTGCCGCCCCCTGGGTGTAAAGCCACAGCCGGGCTCTCGTGCCGGCGTCGACTTCCGGGGGCCTGCCTGGGTCACAGTCGTGGACGAGCGTGAAAGGCATGCCGTAGAAGTAGTCAAATCCGTGGTTCAGCGGGTGGTGGCAGTGGTCGGTGCGGGATGCACAGTTTACGCCCTGGTGCCATTTCCCTGGAAGGGAAAGCAGGTGCTCTGTCTGAGATGAATCCCCTTCCCAGAAATTTGGATGTTCCGAGGAAACAGATGATGTGCGACCGGCAAAACTTGAAAAAGAGAAGGAACATGATCGGGCTGCCCGGGGGGCTCAGTCGGTTAAGTGTCCAACTTCATGATCTCACGGTTCGTGGGTTCCAGCCCTGCGTCGGGCTCTGTGCCGACAGCTCAGAGCCTGGAGCTGCTTCCGATTCTGTGCCTTCCTCTCTGTCTGCCCCTCCCCTGCTCATGCCCTGTCTCTCTCTCTCAAAAATAAATAAGAAAAAAAATTTAAAAAAGAAACATAATAGAAATTCGAAATAGGAAGGGATGACATGAATTCGTTGGATGTTGGTGTATTTTTAAGTGGGTTCATTACACTTTGCAAATACGACTGAATGTTGCAAATATCCATGACGGTTATCAAGAGATGAAAGGTTCAAGACTTTCTGGACTCTTGGGAATAACCTTGCCACCCTAGACGATTCTGCTATTAAATAAGTCATACAATATCGCTCACCAATATTTCTTACTTGAAAGACAGCCACTTGGTAACAAGAGTTGCTTCCTCCATAACCTTATGACCGAGAAGAAGGAACTTTCTCAGTCCAGTCACTAGGAGGCAAGAAATGCTTATAATAGACTTTTCCCCAGAGGCAATGATTTAGACAACAGTATCATTGAGATGGAACAGGACGAAGCCTGTATATCAAATACCAGCAGGATATACAAGAATGGGTCCTCTGTGGGCATTTCAAAGAATTTTTTTTAACATTTACACATTTTTGAGAGACAGAAACAGAGCCTGAGTGGGGGAGGGGCAGAGGGAGAGGGAGACAGAAAATCCAAAGCAGGCTCCAGGCTCTGAGCTGTCAGCACAGAGCCTGATGTGGACTCGAACCTACAAACTGTGAGACCTGAGCTGAAGTCAGAGAGGGAGACGCAGAATCTGAAGCAAGCTCCAGACTCTGAGCAGTCAGCACAGAGCCCAACGTGGGGCTCCAACCCATGAACTGTGAGATCATGACCTGAGCCGAAGTCAGACACTTAACCAACTGAGCCACTGAGGTGCCCGTCTATGGGCACTTTTATTTCATGTACTCCAGACCCTCAATCACCTTAAATTTAGCTACAAACTAGGATAGAAAAGGCTCCACTGTCCTATTTACCACAATTTCCAGGTGCACAGGGTGCACCGGGTCCCTGTCTTGCTCCTCCCACGACTCACAGAGTGTATCCAGAAGCTGTAGGACTTGGTTTCAACTCCAAGCTCAGATTGTCCTTTCCCCCCCTGCTGACATTTAAGGAAGAAAAAACGTTTGAATGGGGTGAGGATGGTGGAGACGAACAGTGTGGAGGAAGGTGCTCAGTCTCTAGCATTCGGAGCATGAATATATATTATTATTATATATATTGAATATATAGATTATACAGAGAATAAGAGATCTCTAAATATAGATGGTGCGTGTGCACCAGAAGAATAAAGATTCACAGAAGGAACCCGTACACAAGTCTGCAATTCTACTCAACACAAAATAAACCTACGTATCCAGTTAAGGGATCAAGGACATTGACCCAAAGGTGGTGAGTTACTGATGGAAAGTTCTAGTCAATTCCGGTGGCTAAGAAAATTTGCTCCACTTCTTAGGATGGGAAAGAGAAATAAAGGTGAGAGTGTGGATGGGTGACAAGTTCTTGGAAATGTCCCCGAAGATGCGGTCCGCTATGTTCTGAACGTCTGTGTCTCCCCCGGATTCCTACGTCGAGACCAGATCCTAAGGTTGATTGTATTTGGAGGTGGGGTCTGTGGGAGCAGATCAGGTCTTGAGGGGATCAGATCCCCCCAATGAAGGGGGCTTGCCCTCCCCCCTTCTTGCATGTGAGGACACGGTGACAAGATGGTCATCTGCGAACCAGGATGAGGGTCCTCCGGACGCACGGGATCTGTCAGCCCCTGCATCGTGGACTGCTCTGCCTCCGGGACTCTGAGAAGTAAATCTACATCATCTCCATTTCTGAAGTAGCCCGAAGTTTTAAAAGCCAAAGGGGACAGGGGGCACCCCCGTCCAGCCCATCGCAGCCCCCCTCTGACCTGAACAGGGAGTCTGTGCAACAGCTCGTGAGGAACAGCACAGGAGCCCCCTGCACACAGACTGGACGCAGCCCTCCCAGGACCCAGGGGCTACGGAAAATGCCTCGTCATGTCTTTTTCCTGGAAGTCGGGACAGCCTTTCTGAATGCACGGGCTGAGGGACCAGGGTTAGCGGTCAACGGCATGCGGTCCAGCCCTGAATAGAGCCTGGGAATGGAGGAAAGAGGACCACTTCCCAAGACAGTGAATGAAAAATTGCCTGTCAATAATAGAAGTTCCAACAGAGTGACAAACCCAAGAGAGATTATATGCGTCCAGCACCGAATTTGGGTTCTGACACAGGACATTGTTTTCGCCTTGTAGGGAAACAGGCTCTCTTGACCTCCCTGCTCACCAAACGACAGGAGTACCTATGAGGCCGGTTGCATAGCCTTGCTGCTGCAGAATCCTCGCGAACGTGGTTTCGTTCTGGGGGAGTCCGCCCGAGCCCCCGTTCCACTGGAGGGCGCGGTACCCGTCACGGGCTTCCATGCCTGCGGGGCAGAGCAGATGGCAGGCGCTCACACTCACGGGACTCCAGCAGGGCTGGTCGCCTAGGGAGGAACCTGGCCCACCCCGGAGGACTCGCCACCGCGCCTGGGCGTGTGTGGATTGTCACCGTTGTGTGTGTGTGTGTGGGGGGGGGTTGATACTGTGATCTGGTGGAGGAAAAACACCCCAGAGTGCCCAGGAAGCCCCACCGCAGGAAATCACCCTGCCCCAAAGTCAGCAGTGCTGAGGCTGAGGAACGCTGCCTTACCGGGAGATTCTGACTATCTATCCATCTGGCGTCTATCTGTCTATCTATCCATCATCTATCTACCTACCATCCACCCATCCATCCATTCCTATATCTATCTATCTGATATCTATCTATCTATCTATCTATCTATCTATCTATCTATCATCTATCTGCCCATCCTTCTATCCATTCATCTGTCTGTTTCTATCATCTATCTACCTATCTATCCACCTATAAATCTATTAATCTGTCATCTATGAATACATCTACTATCTATCATCTATCTATCTAATATCTATCTATCTATCTATCTATCTATCTATCTATCTATCTATGATCTATGGATTCATCTACTCATCCATCCATCTGCTCATCTGTCTGTTTCTATCATCTATCTACCTATCTATCCACCTATGAATCTATTAATCTGTCATCTATCAATACATGTATTCTCTATCTGTCTGTCTGTCTATCTATCTATCTATCTATCTATCTATCATCTATCCTTGATCTATGTTTCCCAACCAGACATCACTCTGTCCCCCAGGGAACACTTGGCAATGTCTGGAGGCATTTTCAGTTGTCACAATTTGGTGGGATGACTGGCTGTTACCAGCATCTAGCACCTGGAGACCTGACTCCTCTCCCCGCAGAATGTGACTACGTTTGAAGATAAGGTCTTAAGGAGGTAAATTAAGGTCATTGGGGTGGACCCTGATCCCACAGGACCGGTGTCCTTATAAGAAACGATGAGAACACACACATGCACAGAGGGGGGACCATGTGAGGACAGAAGGAGAACACGGTGTCTACACGCCCAGGACAGAGGTCCCAGGAGAAAGCAGCCTCAGCCCTGCCTGGATCTGGGACTCCAGCCTCCAGGACTGGTGAGAAAAGTCATCTCTGTTGTTTAGGCTCCTGCACCTGCGGTGCTCCGTGTGGCGGCTCCAACAGCCTAATACCTTACTCCAGTATGTGAAGGTGGCAGGCTATTAGCCCACTCTTCTGCGATGAGCTGTCTCCATGTTTGCATCTTACAAACTGTGCTGCTGGGTACGTTTCCATCCCGTGTTTTGTAGGACTTGTGGACATGTTGGGCACATGCTTAGGAACTGCTGGGTCACAGGGTGTGCATGCATTTAGCGGAACCAGGTGCTGAGAATCAAATCAGGGTTCCTTCCTACACCAACCTCTTCCTTGTCCTTTTCTGACGCTGACCCTCTTGCTTCCCCTTATAAGGACCTTTGTCATGAAACTAGGCCACCTGGAAAATCTATGATAACTTTCCCATCTCAACATCCTTAACTTAATCCCATCTCCAAAGTCCGCTTTGCCGGTAAGGGAACATTGGTCGATTCTGGGAATTAAGATGAAGGATCCTTACGGAGCCTCATTCAGCCCCTACACGCTCAGCCAGAGCCTGTCTGAAGTCACGACTGCACGACAAGATTGACTAAAATATTTAGAGAACTAAACACAATGTCAAACATAATCAGCTACCGCCGGAGAGCTTCCGCCTCTGAATTCCCAACGAACGTACTCATTGATGACGACATCAAACCCAGTAATCTTTATGTAATTACAAGGTGGTGCATCTGCGGATTATACCCTCACCGTTTTCCTTGGGTCTCAGCATCGCTAATAATACTGAAGATGAGAAACGAGTGGCCGTAGGCAGATCCCCCTTTCTCGACTGTCCCCAAAGCACCAACCTGATCTGAAGGAGTGCCTGCCTGTGAGGAAGGCAGATCTACTCGGGGTGCAGAGGGGGGCGGCCGCCAGGTGCTGGGTGAGCCTCACGCCTTCCGCTGCGAGCCGGTCGATGTTGGGGGTCCTGAGCAAACCACACACAAACGATCAATGTCAGGAAGGGGACATGCATTCAGCTTGCGGGGACCCATGCATTGAGAGGTACTAGCACAGAATGCGTCGCTATTTCTGTAGGGTTTCAGAAGGAGTTGCTTATAGGGTCTTGTAGAAGCAGATAAAGCCACCCCCAAAACAGCCAGCATGAGCACATGCGTTGAGTTCTGCTTGCTATAGAACACGCGGAGCCCTCGTCCTGGGGTCCTCAGCTGGATCCCGATGCACTGCATGTAGACCCACCGTCTGAGCCCACCATGGTCTTGGGGGCCAGGGACAAGCTTCCCATGATACTCTTTGCTGCTCCACATGCTCGGTTCCACAATTGGGAAATGGTTTTCCCCATCAATGGAGAAGGAGTACCCTTTCCAGCCTAGACCATCAAGGTTTTGTGTGGATGGGTTATAACTAGCAGAGCGCAAGTGGCTTAGAGAGAGAGAAGAAGACATGAAGACCAAGCTTGCTGGCTGGATGGAACAGAATCTGCAACAACCAATACCTAACACTTCCTTGCAGGCCAGTGGTCCCAAAGCCAATGGCCTCCAGGTGAAAGGGATCTTGGGAGGGTGCTGGAGGCAATGCGGTGGGGGCTTCCTAGCCGAGATCAAGTGTGTCGGTGGAGGGTACTAGGAGTTGAGTGTGGTCCATGACCGTTATGTACTGGGGAGAAGAGCGTCCGAGGTTCCCTGTTCTCCCAACGCTGTAGGAGGAGAAGGCAGACGTGACTGTGGCTCTGTGGAGGGGGATGGGCGCCCCCAGGCTGAGTCATGGCGCTAGTTCACGCTATTTTCTTGTACGTAAGGCACACGCCAAGCCCCGGGACACTGACTGCTTGCTAGTGGGGGGTTCCAGGTGTCCCAGAGGGTCCTCGTCCATACATTGGATGCAGAGAGGACATCAATAACCTGAGCTGGGACGTGTGTGAGTCGGTGGGTGTCCTGCAGCCCTACTGCGCACTGTCAGCTTCAAGAACTTGAGAGGCATCCAGACCACCACCGAGAGCACCCTGCGAACGTTGCACTAAGTACCTTTCTTTCTAAGTTGACTGGTGCTAAATGTTGTGAAGAACACGCTTTTCGTTTTAGTCTTGGTTTTGTTTTGGTCCCTTTGATTGAACATGGGACATGTTAAAATGAATAGTCCAGTGAAGAAATGGGCAGAAGACCTGAACAGACACTTCTCCAAAGAGGACATCCAGATGGCCAACAGGCACATGAAACAATGCTCAGTGTCACTCATCATCAGGAAACACAAATCAAAACCACACTGAGATACCACCTCACACCAGTCAGAGTGGCTAAAATGAACAAATCAAGAGACTATAGATGCTGGCGAGGGTGTGGAGAGACGGGCACCCTCCTACACTGTTGGTGGGAATGTAAACTGGTGCAGCCGCTCTGGAAAACAGTGTGGAGGCTCCTCAAAAAACTATCCATAGAACTCCCTGATGACCCAGCAATAGCACTGCTAGGGATTTACCCAAGGGATACAGAAGTGCTGATGCATAGGAGCACATGTACCCCAATGTTCATAGCAGCACTGCCAACAATAGCCAAATCATGGAAAGAACCTAAATGTCCATCACCTGATGAGTAGATCAAGAAGATGTGATGTATATACACAATGGAATACTACATGGCAATGAGGAAGAATGAAGTCTGGCCATTTGTAGGAAAGTGGATGGACCTCGAGGGTGTCACGCTAAGTGAAATAAGTCAGGTGGAGAAGCACAGATACCATATGTTTGCACTCATAGGTCTAACAGGAGAACAGGAGAAACCTAATGGAGGACCAGGGGGAGGGGAAGAGGGAAAGAGAGTTGGGGAGAGAGAGGGACGCAAAACTTGAGAGACTATTGAATACTGAAAATGAACTGAGGGCTGAAGGGGGAGGGGGAGGAAGGGAGGGGTGATGGTCATGGTGCGGGGCACTTGTGGGGATGAGCACTGGGTGTTCTATGGAAACCAACGTGACAATAAACTATATATTAAAAAAAGAACATGGTTTATGTTGTCTGAAAATAAATGAAAAATGAAATATATTCATGAAAATCCTCAAAGCCAGTTACGCATCAGGGTAACGGGAAGGAAGAACGTTTTCAAAAGACATACATTGTTAATGCGGAAACTCCTGAGCTGGCACAGGAATATAACCGTAGGATTTCGGAGGTTATCACTGGGAGAAGCTGCATTTTCGGACACCCTGTGTTAGCTTTCGTCCTGGGGATTTCTCAGTCAGCGGGGTGATCTCCCCGTGGGCAAGGAGACAAGCAAAGTTTGGAGGTTGAGCCCCTCACCCTTGCTCATGGAGCTAGAAAGTGCCCAAGGAGGGCTTACGGGCAAATCCGTGTGACTTAAAAATCCAGCGTGCGGTGTTCTGGGGATTGTGACAGAAGCATCTTAGCTATGGGGGTCACATCTGGTATCAATTCCGGATTTTCCGATACAGAATACCCACTCATGCACTTTGTGATCAGGGCAGCCTTTCTCTGGATTGCTTTGTTCCTACTTAAAGGCAGGGACTGTCCCTCATCCCCTTCTATGCAAGCTGTCATCTGCACCCCAGGCCAAATCAGACACCTGCTCCTTGGCAAGTGCTGGGGCCCTGCCCAGCCTCTGTTTCCAAAGAATACGCATCATTGTCATTCAACAGAGTTCTGCCTCCTTTTGACTCATCTGTTAATTGCAACCAACTGAAATATAAGTGTCCTTGTTAGATTCTGTGCTGTGCTGGGTGTTTTCAATAATCCAATTATAGAAATTAACTTTCTTCTCTCTCTCTCTCTCTCTCTTTTTTTTTTTTTGGCTAAGCTATGAATGTGATTTGCAAAGGGCTTATGACATACTACCCATTAAGGAAAATTTTATTAGCTTTGACCTACTTTTTACAGTTGAACAGAAAGTTCTCTTCAGTTTGCTATGAAAACGTCCAACTATGTATCTAATTATCTACAAATCTATGTATCATGTGTCTATCCATCTTTCATCCATCTTTCCATCCATCTATCCAGCCATCCGTCAACTTTCCATCCATCCAACCATCCATCCATCCATCCAACCATCCATCCATCCATCCATCCACCAGTCCGTCCGTCTGCCCATCCATCATTGGTCCATCCATCCGTCCATCCTTACGTCTGATGAGGGAGCAGAAGGCGAACGGATACCCTGCACACCTCTCCCTGCCTAGTGGGACATGTGCGACATTCCTCAGGCACCTTTGATGCTGAAACAAAGGAAAGGAAACCGATGTTAACGGATAGAGATCACAGCCGTGCAAGACGTGAGTCTCCGTCTGTTTACACTTGTCTCAGTAAATGACAAGAAGCAGGCACCCTTATCAAAGGCCTCATCTCCAGAAACCTATAGACTGTTTCCTGCAGCCCCAACCTCGCCCTCCCCTCCGTCGTGAAGTGGGGAAGAAAGGCAGGAAGGAAACGGTAGATATGACATTTCCTTACAACCTGCAGCCCATGGACAGGCACTTGAGGTCAGGACAGAGTAACACATGTCTCCGGGAACCGCCTCCCGTCTCCAAGGGAAGACAGTCTTGGCTTGACAATAGCCAGGCCTCCGGTATCTCAGGAATCCTCCTTAGCAGATCAGAGTCCCTCTGGGGGTCTCCCTTTAAGTCCCCTCCCCCACACCACAGTATATAACCACTCCCCCCTCCCCCTCATCACACAGCTCTTTCTGTGGGCCCTCTCCCTGTCCTTGAATAAAATCACCTTTCTGCACCAAAGATGTCCCAAGAATTCCTTGTTAGCCATTGGCTCGTGCTGTTTGGGAAGTTTGGGATCCTGTTTTTGCCTCAAAAAACAACTTTTCGGTGTTGGGATCTGATTCACTAAGGAATTTCCAGCGCAGGCGGAGCAGGCAGAGTTTGAATGCATCCGTCAGGCAAATACAGTGCCCACCAACACACACAAACAAAACAGCAGGACCCCCATACCTCAGGGTGTCGTTCCCATAGCAACCAAGATCCCCAATGCCAAGGTCATCCGCCATGATCAGTAGAATATTGGGTTTGAAGGCATTTGCTGCTTGGAACCCGGAAGTTCCCAGAAGCAAACTCAGGCCGAGGAGAAACCACGAAGTGTCCCTGGAGACAGGTGGAAAAGGAAAAATGAATGCCTAGTTTGCAACGGAAAAGCGGACATTTCAAAGCACCTTGCTGGGGAGGCGCGCGCATGTCCACGAAATTAGGAGTCAACCAAAGGGACTGCATCTGGGTTCTGGGTTCCTTCTGTGGCCGTGGCTCCTTCTAACCTGCACCCCCAGAAAACGCGAACTGGCTAGGGTTTTGTTCTGGAAGTTTGGGTCTGCCCGAGGGAGGGGTCTCCCAGGGCATGGACCCCGGCCCCTGCGGCCCACCCCTGCGTAATGGGGCTACTTCTCGAGGTTCTTTCCACAGGACTCGTGTTCAGGGTCCAGCCTTTCGGGGTGCAAAGTGGGCCCGAGCGCGCCTTGCGTCCCCGGAGCGACCCCACAGACAGGACCCAGGTGGTCTAGGCAGCCGGGGGAGGGCGGACTTAATTTTAAAAGGCAGAACGGGGGGTCAGAAGCCCCCCAGGCGCGACAAGGATGTGATGTGACCCCGCAGTTACAACCCGGCCTTGAAGTGCACGGCGCCGGCCAGGCCGGGGCGCAGTGGGGACGCGGATCCCGGGCCCTGCGCGCCCCAGAGCTGGGAGGCCCGGGGGACCGGGGCGCCCTGACCCCCATTCCTGGGGCCTGGTAGGGGTCTCCGGCAGAGCCCCAAGGCCGTCTGATCCTTCCACTGCGCCCCGGTGCGCTCGCGGTTCGGGAAAGGGGGACGGGGACCGAGGGGGCGCCACCGGGGGCGGGGGGGGG
>PISW01013911.1:0-23775 GCA_004023785.1 Mungos mungo
TCATTTATTCTGTGTTCTACTCCATTAAATGTGGCTTCTATCTGATAGTAAAATGGGCATAATTTCTCCCCGTCACTCCTAAAATATTTGAAGATGTTGCCTATTTGCATCGATCTGTATCTTCTTTCCTTGCAAACAGCATTTACGACGTTTCCCCCACGTGCACGTTCCGGCCGCTCGCAGCCTCCCGGTCCCGCTGTCGATCCTGTCGGCCGGCCCCCTCGGGGTCAGTTCCGGGAACAGCCGGGCGATGCAGCGGGCACAGACAGCACTGAGGTCTGCTTCCGGCCCTCGGCCCCTGCTCCCTCCGCCACCACGGCTGCGGGCCGCCTCCTGAGCCCATGCGCCCCGCACCCCGGTACCTTTCACCTTGCGGATTTTCTCAACTGTATATGCGGTTGCTTGTTTGTGGACAAAATGCTAAGATAGAGGGGCGCCTGGGGGGCTCAGTCAGTTAAGCGCCCAACTTCAGCTCAGGTCATGATCTCACAGTTGGTGAGTTCGAGCCCCACATCAGGCTCTGCGCAGATTTTGGAGCCTGCTTCGGATTCTGTGTCCCTCTCTCTGTCCCTCCCCTGCTCGTGCTCTGTCTCTCTCACAAAAATAATTAAACATTTTAAAAAAATAATGCTAAGATAGATTGAAACAGCACACTGGGATTTTTCATGTCAATGTTGCATTTATAACAGTTTTGCTTTGTGCATTTGCATAAATTTAGGGTTTGGCTGTATTCACCGTTTTGCCTTTTATTAATAGATATTTAACCTCTCTAGTCTGATAATAACATGTCAATTCTACTTTCTTTTAGATTGCATTTTCCCGGTGGTCTCTGCGGACTTCTTTCATTATTTCCCCAATTGATTATCAATGGCGTATTATTAATGGCGTATTATCAATGGCGTATTATTAATGGCGTATTATCAATGGCGTATTGTACAACAAAGCGCAGCCCCACCGGTTCTCACGGAGGGGGGCGCATGCGCAACCAGATTAATACAGAGGCCGCCACCTGCAGCTCGAAGCCCTCCCTTTCTCCGCACTCCCCGTCAAAATCTGGAGTCTTAGCTGGTTCGCAGAGAGGAGTCTTGAACGCCGTGCACACGGAATCCGAGAACACGGAGCTCTGAGCCTCCACGCACCCGCGTGTTTGCAGGGATCGTCTGTTCCTGGGAGCAGTTGCGGACCGTTCCCTCTCCCAGGGTGACCAGCCTCCCTCTTGCGGGGGGCCCCGGGGCTGCTTCCTCCCCCCGTGAGGAGTGTGTCCTCCCGGAAATACGCGTGGCACCTCTGCCGCACCCGGCACAGGGCACTGCTGAGTGTGTGATCTTAGCGCAGCCAGAAAGTCTCGTGGTTCCCACCGCGTTCCCTGCGATGGCCGTCTCCCCGCGTCCTCTCCGCGTGTGGCCCCTGTGCTCCGACGCCCACCCCCACCGCCTGCCCAGGGCGAGGCTCTGCTCAGGACCCCTCCCTATGCCATTAATGAGCAGTTACATTGGGGGAGGGGGAGATATTTAAAAAAATATATGTATGTCTTAGTCCAAAAAGACAGCAAGGAGAGAAAAGTAACCTAAGCCATGTGGAAAATAGAAAATAAATAATATGTTGACAGCTATAACTCAAATATTTTAGAGCTAAAATTTTTATATTAATTTAAAGTTGTTAGGCAGAGATAAATAAAGCTTTATCCTGCATAAAGGGGACAGAGATTAAATACAAGAACACAGAAAAATGAAAGTGTAAGGATGGAGGGGGAAATACCACACAAACACTGAGCAAGAAAAAGCAGATACAATTAACATCAAATAAGGTAGTCTCTAAGTCAGGAAACATTAATAAACAAAAAAAACATTTTGTAATGACAAATGTTAAGCTGAAATATATAACGAAACTCAACTGTATGCATCTAATAAAAGATCATAAAAATTCATAAGTAAAAAAATGACAAAAAATGAGAATCAAAGAATCAGTAATCGTAGTGAGAATCTTTAACAAACCTACCTCAGTTATTGAAAGAAAAATCATTAATGACATAGACGGGAAGACAATCTAAGGCCTATGGGTCAAATCCTGCTCTTTATATTTTTATAAATAAAGTTTTATTGAAACAGCAACACACATTACCTATTTTCTATGGTTGCTTTTGCACAAAAATAATAGCAGAGTTATTACGGGCTCTGTAATAACAGGCTTACGTAATAGCCACAGAGCCTCTGCGCCCTAAGCTGCTTCAAATACTGCTCTCTGGCCCTTTACAGAGTCGGCCACATGTCGGGCCAGAAAGAAGTCTCAGGAACGTCAAAGAGTCACATGTTCTAAGTGTGCTTTCTGACCCCAACAGAAGTCACCTAGAAACCAGTGAGTTAAAGAGTTCTAGAAAATGTTTAACTGTTTGGGAGTTACAGGGACTACTACTAAATAATCCATAGCTCCATGAGGTTGTAAAGAAATTAGAAACTACTTTAGATAAGCAGCCGCGTGATGATAAAATGTGTTTAGAACCCTCCGCCGAGCACACTGTAAAGGTCTTACTGGCTTGAGTCCATGGTCCGACAAGGCAGCGTCCCAGGTGGCAGCCGGTAGGGGCCCCCCTGAGGGGCCGTCGGACCAGAAGGACCCCTGCAACCCGAAGGGAACGGCCCCAGGGGGCTGTCCCAGGGGGCACAGGGGTGGCTCTCCCCAGCTCGCTCCCTGCAGGGGCGGCCAGGGGCCTGGCGGGCCGGCCTCACTGGTCCTGACCCGACGGTTCCCCACTAGCCGGCCAAACCCGTAATTACCTCCCGGTTCGGTGACCTGGTGCTCAGCATAAGCCAAGCCTTTGGGGACTGTTGTCTTGTTAACAAATGCAATTTATTTGCAGCTGAAATAATAAATCGAAGGAAGTATAGATCCTTAAGCCTTTATGTAACCAAATGATAAGAGCTAAAAGTCATTAATCGAGCTCTGTTCTTCAGAAAATTAGCAAATGTACAGCAGATTAGATTCAGAGAAGGTAGTGAAAAGGAAATAGATAGAAATCTGTCATCCAACAGGAAAATCAAGCCAAATGTTAGCTTTTTGAAAAGTCCTACTAAAATGTTTGATAAAAATATACAAGAAAAAGGCACAAGTTACCATAGGTGCCTCTGCAGATGGTAGGGAAACAAAATTAGGTAATAAAAGGAAAATTGCCAGCCAGTTTGACAACTTGGATGAAACAGATCCCACCACCGTCTCCCCTCCAAGAAAAGCACAGCGACCCAAAGCTGACACGGGAGGAAACAGAACATCTGAAAGCCTCAGTGTCTCGCAAATATGTTTAATCTGCAATGAAAAATCTCTGAGGAAAACTATCTTCAGGCCCAGACAGCTCTGTTGGCAGCTTCCTCCAACCCCGTAGATGTGGGCGGCCGTGTCGCTCGTCTTCCAGAAGCACGATCAGAGGCCGCACGTCCCCGACCCCAGAGGCCAGCACAGCCCTGGCCCCGACACCCGGCAGGAACTTATGAGGCCCCAAGACCACAGAACAACTCGTCTCCAGGGCACGGAAGTAAAACCCAAGCAAAATATTAGTACATTGTAAAATGAGGGCTACCTCATGAACGAGCAGATGTAATTCCAGAAATGCAAAGGTAGTTTAACATTAAAAGACGAAATTAATGTGATTCACCCCACTGACAGCAAAGGAGAAAATTCGCACAATCATTACGGAAGGTGCAAAAAGTTACTCGATAGAATTCAACATCTACTCATGTTAAAGGCTCTGAGCGGCTAGAAATTGAAGGGAGCCATAGCCGTAGGCTGTTTGGCCTCCGTGTCGGCATAAACACCACGTCGGTAACGAACGAGGAGCCCACGGACCTGCCTGCCCAACGCGGCCGCTGAGGACAAAGGGGACCGTGCGTCGGGGTCTTTGTGCTGAATCGTGTTTCCACTAAATCGGGGAGAGAAAGTGAGTCATTACTCCTGCTTTATGTCATCCTGGAGAATGAGTTCTTCACATGGATTGTAGATCTGAATTTTGTGAAAGAGAAAATAAAACAAAAAGATTCTAGAAGAAAACAGAATATCTTCGTGACCCTTAATTGGACAAAGATTTCTGGCCCCAAAAGCACTCACACCACCAACAAAATGTATAGATCGGTAAACGTTCAAATGAAAACCCTGTGTCTTGAACACACAGCTGTGAGAGGCAGCAGGGAGGCCGAGAAGAGAAGACCCGGGAGCCGAGGCCCAGGGCCCGAAGCCACGAGGAGTCACTGAGAAGCAGCAAGACGAAGACCCCGTCCGCGGGAAGCAAAGAGGAGGCCTCGTGCCCGCGAAGCCTGTGGAAGGATCCTCGGCCTCCATGTCTCCGGGGCCGGAGTGCACCCGCGCCCTGGCCAACGTGGAACAGCACGCACCCCAGCGCCCGCGAGCCAGGGAGTGGCTGGAATCCTGAGCCCGCTTCTGGGAACTCCAGAGAGAGACCCGCCCCCGGTCCCCCGCCCAGCAGGTGCTCTGCCCGGTCCATTCCCAGTAGCTGCACCTAAAATGCTCCCCTGGGCGCCCCCCAAGGGCAGCAGAGGTCAGCAAAGCATCGCGTAGTCACAGCTCTGCGTTCACCAGACCTCATCCACAGACCTCACACACGAATGACGCAGAAGCCGCCAGACCATGGGAAGACCCTGGAAGTTTCCATTGACGCATGGATGCCACGGGCTGCGTCCAGGCGCGGCTGGAGATGCTCCCGGCTCCTTGGCTGGCTGTGGGATGTTCGTTTGGTGACCACCACTAGCTGCGCTCACAGGACCCCCAGCCGCTCCCAAAAGGCCCCTGCCGTGAAGCCTGCCTCCTCCCCGGGCCCCCCTCTCCTCTTTTCTCCCACTGAAGGCAGAGAACACGGCTTCAGCTGTGGTAGGAGCCAGCTGGCACTGTGTGGTCTAGCCTGGGATCCGAGCACCTTTCACCAGGCTCCTAAGTGGGTCCCAAACCCGCTCGTCTGTGTCCAGACCTCGCGAGGCCGTGGCCAGCCGTGGGCCTGGTCTGCTCCGCTGCTTTCCGGGAAGCACGCAGTCCTGGGGCCCAGCGCCCACGTCGCTTCCCCCCGGCCGGGATGCCGTTCCAGGCGGGGTGGCGCTCCGGGTGCGGGCGCTCCTCACGCTCAAGGGCCCCGAGCTAGAGAGTCGTGGCCACCTCTTCTGTCCCTGTCGCCGCGTGTGCCCGGCTGCCCGGAGCGGGGCCGAGTGCGGCTCCGGCCTCAATGCTTCCTTATCTGACCCGGACGTGGGAGCTGCCAGGGGAGCCAGGCTGCCCCCGGGTCGGGGAGGAGGTGCGGCCGGGGACGACGGGACTTGGGGGGAGTGGGGTGGGGAGCGGGGCAGGGGGCGGGGGCAGGGGGGCTGCATCGAGGCCCCCGTGGAAGAGGCGTCCGGCTCTCCCGGGGCTGAGGACCTGCTTCCGGCACCTTCCCCGTCACGGCCCCTCCGCCTCCCCGATGAAATCAATTATCTCATTGCTACAGTCAGTTAAAAGTGAAATTAAATGGATTCTGAACATTAATAACAGGCTGTAATAAGACATACTACCTCTTAATGATGCATAGAACCCTGATGAAAATAAATTTCCTTTTGGGGCGTGTGTGAGTCAGGTGGGAGAGGGGGGTTGATCTGCTGAATTGAAATGAATATTGATTGCACAGCCGATAATTAATGAGAGCAATTTTTGATTAAAAATGAGTTCATTTAGCAAACAAGTGAAGTGTGGGAGCGCATCACACCTAAAAATAGAACCGAGAAGACAGCCTCCTTGTTACGGGGCAGGGTTACAGCATCACAACGCCTGTCGGGGCCTCACGCTGACGCCTCCAGATCTGAACGGAGCGGAGCCGTCCAGGAGTCCCCATCCCGCCCGAAACCACCCGCGTGGAGCGAAGGGTCAGCGGGGTGTGAGGCGGGGGGGGCAGGGCCCGAGGCAGGGGCAGGGCGTGAGGCAGGGGGCGGGGCGTGAGGCAGGGGGCGGGGCGCGAGACAGGGGCGGGGCCCGAGGCAGGGGGCGGGGCGCGAGGCGGGTGCTCCTCTCCGGAAATCCTGCACCCTGGGCGGACTTGGCAAAAACAGGACGAAAGAGTGTATGAATCTTGGAAGTTCTGAACCAAGAAAGGCCTCCCACCACCACGGAATCTCATCCGGTTCCTGCGTATGTTTCACACACGCCACACACGTACACACACCACACGTGTGTGCACATCACCCACATCACACACGTGTATACACACATCACACACATGTGCACACAACACACGTGTGCGCACATCACACCCACACGAGAAATAAAGAGCATGTCTACACGGCTAAGTTCAGAAGTAAAATGAGAGGTGCTCGGGTTCGGAAGAGCTGAAACGCTGGACCCAGTGTTAACACCCCCGGAAGGTCGGCTAATGGTCAGGCTGCAGGGACGGGGCTGCGGGACAGCCCGGGACCCGCCGTCAGCGCCGCGGGAAGGCGGGATGCGCGGGGAGCGAGCTCAGCTCTGCGTCCTGTGTGCTGGGGAGGGGACACGGTCTGGGTCCTCCCGGTGCGGATTCGGGGTGAGACCCTGGAAAAGCCGGACGCCCAGACAGCGACAGAACAGAGCAGAACCAGACGAGGATGCGCGAGCGAGAGAAGGGTGAGTCTCCACGGGAAATGGCTGCTTTTCTCGCCGCGGCTCTGAGTGACACAGTAAACACAGTGAGGTTCCACCCGGGATGCACAAGAGTGAACCGGGCACAGACGGGGGCTCTGGGTGACGAGGGTCACTCAGGTCCATGACTGTGACAGACGCCGTCCGGAGGGGCTGGTGGAGGGAGCCTCTGCCCCTTCCCCCCAGTAAACTAACACGGCTCCTTCAAGAATTGACTTTTAAAATATTTTTAATAATTTTTTAAAGATCCCCTCGCCTCTGGCCCCAGCACACCCTCACCTCACAGTGACCCTTGATCCAAACACACACTTATGCCAGTTGGCATTTGAAATTCACTTTCTTGTGTCGCCCCCTCCCCCAAGAAAAGGAAAGAAGGAAAAATATTCGGTTTAAAGAGGGCTGAATTGTCACCCGGCAGCTGCAAGCTTACCTGGAGAATTCTGCTTCCCACATATTCGAGGGAGCACGAGATTATAATTAAAAATCACAAACCTCATAAAAGGAAAAGCCACCGGAAGAGTGAGTCAGGGGAGGCAAAGAAATGCAAAATCAGGCCAGCAAAGCCTGAGGACATTGGAAGCATCCGTGTCAGAATTTAAATCAGTGTATTTAATAAGTTCAGAGGAGAAGGAGCAGAACACGCGTGCGGGGGAACGAGGGGCCGTCGGGGCAGAACGAGCGGCTGTGAAAAAACACACCAGAATGTCCAGGACTTCAAAACCCAAGTGCTGACGTGTAACACTGTTCAGTACAACGAAGGAAACGGACAGAGTGTCACTCAAGTTCCCAGAGAAGCAGAGTCAGACCGGAGTGCAGGCAAACCAGGGAGGTAGAGGGAGAGATGGAGACGGACGGATGGATGGACGAGTGTCGGGGCCACAGGGAGGGTGAGCGTCGGGACGGCGGACACAGAGGGAACGCGAGGCGCCCAGAGCAGAGGGCGGGAGGCCAGAGCCACAGCCAAGAAGCACAAGGGTCCCGAGGAGGATGAATCCCAGATGTCCACACCCCACTCTTCCTGGGGAAAACGCCAGCCACCCACCCGGCACCCGCGGGAGCAGCCCTGGAGGCAGCACGGGCCCCTGTGGGGGGTCCCCCAGGCTCCTCCCAGCAGCCCTGGAGGCCGGAGGGCGTGGAATAAGGTCTTCCCCGCACAGAAGGCAACCCTGGCCACCAGGATGGGAACCTAGGACTCGACTTTGGTCAAAGAGAGAACACGGCATTTGCAGAACAAAACTGCGAGTTTTGCCTTCGATGGCTGATTGCATCACCATTGAATTTCAAAGCCTTGTATTTCAGGAGGAAGGAAGATTCCAGAAGGGAAGGAAGTATGTTAGCTGCTGTCTTTTCCTGCTCAGCTCTAGGGGCAGCTGACAGAGACACTGCGTATACGCGGTTGGTGTCCGAGGGTCCCCAGGGTTCACCGCCCTCCGTGCCCTCTGCTGTCCCCAGCGGTCCCCAGCGGTCCCCAGCGGTCCCTGGCTGTCCCCAGCAGTCCCCAGCGGTCCCCGGCAGTCCTCGGCTGTCCCCAGTGGTCCCCGGCAGTCCCCAGCAGTCCCCAGCAGTCCCCAGCTGTCCCCAGCGGTCCTCAGCGGTCCCCGGCTGTCCCCAGCGGTCCTCGGCTGTCCTCCAGCTCATGCTCTCGCTGCGTTCAAGGCCCTCGCAAACACCGCCTGGTCCCAGTGACCTTCACCCCCGGCTCCTGCTGCCCGATTCCTCTCCATGTACTTCTCAGCCCCGGAGCCTGCACCACTGTGTCCCCAGAACCTGCCTCTGTCCACGTGGGGACTCATCTGGGCCACTGATGTCCCCCCGACACGAAGACGAAGGCCTGGCACGCTCTCTGAGCCTGACGAGCCCTCACCGAAGGGGGCATCGGTCCGTGACGTCTTCAGCAGGAGCCGGGAGCGGGAACCCGCGGTATTCTGACCGAAGCCCAGAGGGTGTGGCTGCCTCCTCGGAACAGCACACATATGTGAGGACCTTGGACTTGAACCCAGACCTGAATGACCCCAGGACATGAGAGGTGACCTCATGGATGCTCAGACACGCAGGCCCCGTGGAGGCCAGAAGGTAGGACCACTGAGCAGAGGCAGCTGGACCTCCCCCGGCAGGACCACGTCCACATGCCCGCCTCCTGCTTCCCCTGGACACCCACCTCCCCCCACCAGCCTCCCCTCACGGGTCTCAGGCTGCTCCCCGGCCACTGCTCCGTCAGGCTGCCTCTCCCTCCCAGGGACGGCCTCCCCACGCCTCCCAGGAGCACCTCGGCACTAGGATGTGGCCTGGGGCCCCAGCAGCAGCGACCGGGAACGTGTGCGCCAGACTCTGCTCTCCATGGGAAGGCGCCTTCCTTATCGCGATTTGATTCCGAATCGAAAACACAAGGACCTGGACACGGGGGTGGACAGACACACAGCTGGGGTTTCATGGAGCCCAGAGCCCACGCCTTCAGGGCCAAGGCTGAGATGGTGGGTGGACGGACGGCCGGGCTGCAGCGGGGAGGGAGGGAGGGATAGACTCTGCGTGCACGTTTGATTTCACCGGACTGGACAGAGGATAATGTGCTCACATCCCCCGGGAGAGATGTCCTGTCCTGCCGGCCCCCACGGGCACCTCAGGGCTCAGGGCAGAGGAGACAGTAAGCCCGTGGAGCCCCAGGGCCCTCGCCCTCAGGGCCTCCCCCTGCCCCGTGTCTGTGGCCCTGGGGGCCTCAGGGCCGTCTGGTCTCACACACACTGCAGAGAGGAAGAGAGGTGGACGTGCTCCTGTGATTGGCCCCCGGCCTCCCGCCACCTTCCCCGCGGGCGCGTCAGCCTCAGGTCGGAACGAACGGCGCCCACAAACGTTGTGCTTCTCCGACCCCCCCCCCCCCGCTGTGCTCCGAGCACTCCTCCTGTTCTCCTGTGGGAGAAGAGGAAAGGGAAACATAAGGCGCATAATTAATAACAGGACCTCTGAAGGGGACGCGTGCACGAAAGGTCAAATGCAAGTGTCCCTCCGCCCTGCCCCCGGCCGTCCCCGCCTCACACCTCAGTGCCCCGACACTCAGCCAGGAGGGGGCCCGCCTTCTGGGGTGCCGGCCCAGGTCCTTCCTCGGAACAGACCCCGTAAAGCTGGGCGTCACTTCTAGCCGGCCGGCACACGCAGGACGGTCCCCCCTCCGTCTCCGCCGTGTGGCTCGGGGCAGGCCAGGCTGGTGGGTGGACAGCGGCCACAGAAGGACCGCCCTGCCCGTGCACCGGCTGGATGGAGGACCGTGCGCCGCCTGAGCCCGGTGTGGGGCCGGGCAGGGCCCTGCGCAACCAGGAAGGAGGTGGCTCCGCAGAGTTGGGACACGGGTACTTGGCAGCGAGTGCGGACCGCCGGGAACAAGCACGTCCTCCAGTGTCTCTAGCGGCGTCGGCCGAGTCCGCGCGAGGGGCGGGAACCAGGCGCTGGGGGCAGGACCCAGCACGGCTCCCAGAACGACCGAGCCTTCAGTGGTGCCAGTGCCTGGAGGCGGGGGTCGCCCGCGGGCTCCGGGAGAGAGGACTCGCTTCTCTAGTGGGTGTTTCTGGAACTCGCGCTGTGTGCCGGGCCTCCGGGCGGCGTGACAAGACCCAGTGAAACGGTGTAAAATCCCTCGTAAACCCCCGCTGGCCCGCGAGTCACATTTCGAGGCGGGTGACGAGTGCTGTGTGCGCATGTGTGCACGTGTGTGCACATGAATTCACACGAGGGGGTCGGGGCCGGGTCGTCAGGAAGGTGACCCAGGGCGGAGCCTTGCAGAGAGGGAGGCTGGGAGCCGTGTGGGCGCCGGAGGGAGCCAGGCCCTGAGGGCGAGCGGGGTGCTCGGTTCTGCGGGCAGGCGGGTGGGGGAGGGGGCCCTTCACGGCATCAGCAGAAAGGAGCCCAGAAACAGGAGGTCTGACCCGGGGGACAGAAAACAACGGAGTTTCCTTTGTCTTGAACAGGAAGACGCAGTCCTGCAGGGACCCCCCGCCGTCCAGCGAGGCCGTGTTTTGGGGCTGGGGCTCCGCTGGGAGCCAGACGGGCCGGGGTCCTGTCCCCGCACCCAGATTCTCTCCTGCGCTTGTTTCAGGCTCCGTCCGAATACTAACAGGACCTGGAAACGTCATGAAGTCTTCCAACAAACGCGCCGCCCGGGCCCGGTTGTGACGCAGGCACCGACGGGCGGAGGACTACAGCCCGGGGGACGCGCCAGCCGTGTGATGACCACAGGGGACAGCGGGGACCCTGGGTGACGCCTAGGGTCGGACTTTAGTGCCACTTTGTGTGCGAAGTCACAACTCGAGACGGATCGAAGGTGACAAAGGAGACTTGAGGGGGGCTCTGTCACCCACCCTCTGCACAGATGCACCCGAGACCGCGTCCAGATTTACAGGAAAAGACGCAAAATGGAAAAACGTCACACATGTCACAGCAAAGGCCTCTGCATGTGTGAGCATGTGTGTGTCCGTGAATCGCGTGCCCCTCCCCTGGGTGGGGACTCTGCGTGCAGAGGCTGCAGGGACCCGGCGCCCCCTCCCGGCCCCACCGCGGATGGACGGTCCCACACGCGCAGGACACGATCCTACAGCTGGGACACTCCCCCCCCGCCCCCCGCCCCGGGCCAGAGCACGCGCAGCATCCCGGTGACACAGATGCGGGGGCGTTTCCAACAGAGGACATGGAGGTTCCAGGCGTCTGGGGGGGGGGACTTGTGGCCCAACGGAGCCCCCGAGGGCCGGTTCTGTGTCCCGCTCTGTGCAGAGATGGCCCCGAGGACCCCGCTGGAGCCCAGCTCCTCCCGGGAGCGGACGGACAGCTGCCACGGCCCCTCCGCATCCAGCCAGGCACTTTGCATGAGCCGTGTGTACGGGTTAGGGCTCCTTTTTAAGGAAGAATTGACCTCGTCTGGGCGGGACCACCTGGGCTCAAGGACCTGGACTAAACGGCCCCTTTGTCTTCCCGGCTCCGTCCCCACCCGCCTCCCAAAGCCGCCTGGGTCGCGGGGCGTCGGGATCTAAGGCCCCGTGTCCAGCGCTCTGGGTGGGACGGCGGCTGTTGTGTGTGACCTCAGCATCCCGGCGATGTTCAGACACAGCAAGTCATCTCTCCCTCCGTCTGGTCCTCCGGCCTCGCCAGAGCCAGTCCGCACCAGCTCCAGACGGACGGACGGACACTGTGCCTCTCTCGACGTGCACGTCGGGTGTCTGCGTTCGCTCAGCCACACAGGCTGCTGCCCGCACGTGTCGGGTTCAGCGCACGACGTCTCTCCTCCGGACCGCGGAGGCCGCACGCGCCCCGTCCACTGGCACTTCGGGAAGCGAGCGCGGACGCCCCTGTGTGCCCGGGCTGCGAGCTGGGGGCCAGGCTGTGGGCCGGGCACCGGGCGACCCTGCCAGGCTGTCCACCGCGCGAGTCTCCTGGCACGGGTTTGCTGTGATCAAGCCCCCAGATTCCCCCCCGTCCCCCCAACACCCACACGTCACCATAACGGGGCCTCTGAGAGAGGCCTCGGCCACAGCCCGCGCTCGGGGCTCCGAGGGTCCCCTAAGGGCCTCCCTGTCTCCCCGCATCCACCCCCGTGCCGACAGGCTGCACCCCGGGGGCGGCTGGGGGGAAGGCCCCTGTGTAGGCTTCTGAAATTTTCCACCCAACACTCTGTGCGGCCCGAGAGCCATCATTTGTGGGGATCGGATGGAAGATGCATATTGTGGTTGCTCTAAATAAGATTTGCTGGGGTGTGCAGGCCTCGTGGCTGAGTGCCTGGCTGTAAAAGCCTCCATTGCACGATTCCGTCCCTATTGACGGGCTGTTCCGTATCATCCAGAGTAATTAGATTTAGACGTTCAGCCAACCCTATGCATCATTTCAGCTCAGTCGGAAAAATGAAGGAAACTTTCCAAATGTTTTCCACAGTGCGATGTGGAGCCTGGGGGACTGTTTAGGGCTTGGAGAACACGCTCGTCTACCCGTCACCTCCCGGGGGTCCCCTCCAGCGGCTCCCGGACAGGGGGCCCCCCCACGCCCCCCACCTGCCTGCGGCCTCGGCGCCGCGGCAAACACAGCCCTGCTCTCTTCTCAACTACTCTGAATTCTAACCACATCGTAGCAGCGAGAAGGGGGGTGGGGAGGAAGAGGGGAGGAGAAAACAACGTCTCTAAGCAGGCGAGGCTGCCGGGCCTTGGGAACTTGCCAAACCCTTTCTATGAGGAGCTGTTATATCAGATTTCTCAGCAAGAAAGAAACAAGGAAATTAGTGTGCAGTTGAATTCAAGACTAAAATTAGCCATCTTGAAAAACAAACCCTGATAAATGCAACCAGAATTTATGGCTAAAATTATAGGCAGCACAGATGGCATGTGATGACATTTCATCTCAAGGGACAGAATATTCCGTCTACATGAGAACATCAGCATCGTAGGTCCAGGGACTGTGGCGCACGACCTTGCACCGCTCGGTGACGCACAGCCGGCGCAGCCCGGCCTGTCCGCCCTGGGAGGGCGCTGAGTGCAGGAAGCAGGGGACCCGAAGGTCGTGGTGGCCGCCCCGCGACGTCAGGCCGGCTCAGGGCCTCCCGAGGATCCGGCAGACGGATCCCTCCTGGTCCTCAGAGACCCCCAGCTGAGGAAGCCCCAGTGGGGACCGCGGCTGTCACAGGTGCACGGCCGGGCGGCCCGGCCCACGTCCCGCACTTCCCTGTTCCCCGCAGCCCCCCTCGGGGTTTCGGGGAGGCCTCCCGACACACGGGGAGACGTTCCGTGACGTTTTCGTCAACAAAGTGAAGACACAGGATGGACCATCTCCAGAGAGAGGCAGCCTGAGCCTCCGCGGCCACTGCGTCACCCGGGCGCCGGTCCCGGAGCGTCTGGAAGCGGCCTCCAGGGGCCCCGGGGTGTCCGTCCAGGAGGGAGACACGGCCGCCACACAGAGGAGCCCGGACGCGGACACCCGTGTTTTATCATGACCGGGACGTGTCGATTCAACAGCGGCCCGTCCGTCCGGATCCTGTGCCCCGCCCCCACCGAGGTAAGTCCCGCCCAGCGGTCCCGGCGGGAATCCGCGGTCAGCGCAGGTGCCGCGGGGACCCGCACGGACAGCAGCGCTGGGGCCAGGCCCCCCGGGGTCGTCTAAGGGGCGTCACTGCCCGGACTTGTCCCTGTGGCTTTTCAGTTTGGTCATTTAGGCCCCAGACGCACAACATTGAAATCAAGCCTCGGGTTTACTGCTTTCTTGTTTTGTACTGGGAAATGGTTTTAGATTTACCGAAGAGTTGAAAAGACGGTAAGGAGAGATCTCACACACCCACCCCCGCTTCCCACCACAGGACACTGGACACTGGCGTCGTTAAAACTGGCATCATGACCTCGTGGTCCAGGAACAGACGCTAACACCCCGGCACCGACACCCGCCCGTGAGCCACGCCCCGTGCGCTGCGCCGATACTGGCCTGTGACCAACGAAGGATTCACCGGCCTTCCCCCGACGCCTTCTCCAGGACTGTAGGGCCCCCCGGACACCATGACTCCTGAGTCTCCTCCGATCTGAAGCGTGTCTGTCCTTGGTTTTATTGTGACCGGGACACTTTTGAGAGTGCCGGTCACGTGTTCAGTAGAATGTCCCTTCCTGTGTATTTTCCTGATGTTTCCTGGTGGGTGTGTCTGGCACAGGCGTGGTGACCTTCTACCTCACATGTTGGGACACACGCGTAAGACGTCATGACCACGGCCTTGACCCGTGGTTGAGGGGGTGTCTGCCCTGTCCTCCGCTGCCTCTCCCTCCTCCCCGTTTGTTGGAAGTGAGCGCTAAGTGCAACCACACAGCAGCGCGGAGAGGGCAGGGGCGAGGGGCAGAGAGCGGAGCACAGGCCGGGCCAGGGCGCCCGGAGTGCAGAGACACGGGGACTCGGGAAGATCCTGGAAGACGTGCGGTGCAGCAGGGAAGTGACGTGATTCGGGTCGCGTGTCGGAGCCTCCCGCCAGCAGCGGCCGTGTGGAGAGCGTGTCTGAGGCAGGCAGAGGGGGGCGGGTTATTGGCGTAGCTTTGGGGGAGGTGGGAGTTTCCTCCGCTTCTGCGTCTCTGGACAGGCTCCCACCTGTTTGGCGCTCCTGGATCTGTGGCCCCATGAGACTCCCAGGCCGACCTTGCGTTTCCCTGCCTTGGAATCAGCCGCGTCTCCCAGCAGCCCTGTTCCCTCCGCCGGCGCGCGGCACTTAGAGACCAAGATCGGGGCGGCAGGGGTGCTCACTGCTCCTGGGGCGTCACCACTTCTAGCCATGGCTGTGGCCAGAGCTCGGTCTCTACCTGTGTGTGTGTGTGTGTGTGTGTGTGTGTGTGTGTGTGTAAAATACAGCTCCGACTGCCCTCTCCTTTTCTCTCTGGCTTAACCGGAAGTGCCTCTCAGACAGGGACAAGTCTATGCTCCTTATCTACAATGTAACCATCTGTCCCATCGGCTGTAAAACCGTAACAGGACTGCTCACCTGCGGAAACAAAGTTCCCAGAGCACGTGTCACATGGCACCAGCTGCTGGAGTCCTTTGTCTTCGCTTTCTAGTGTGCAGCCAAAACCCCGTCCCCAAAGTCGCCTTCCCCCTTCCTTTTCTCCCCACCCCCGCAGCAGGTTCACATCACACATTTAAGACAGCTCGCGTCAGCTCGTCCTCGGGCCCCCGCCTGCTCACTGATTATTGCAAGTGTCACAGAGCAAAGCTCATGGTGTCCTGCGGGTCCCGACAAACCCACAGACTCTCGTACCCCCAACCCCAGACTCGTACGGAGCACCACCATCACCCAGAAAGTTATCTTCTCTGTCCTCACCCCAAACCACTGGCAGGTTTTCTGTTCCTAAAGCTTTGCCCTTTTCCAGAACTCCATGTAAATGGGACCACAGGATATGCAGCCTTGCGGGTCTGGCTGTCCCTCAGCAAAATGCCTTGGAGGTCCACCCTGCTGCCGTGTGGTCTGACGCATCCCCGTCCCGGCGAGAGGGGTCCACTGTGCGGATGGACCCCAGCCTGGGGTCCGTTCTCCTGCGGAGGGACATCTGGGGCACCAGGTCTGGGCGGTCAGAACGGGGCTGCTGTGAGCGTGAGTGCAGGTTCCGTGTGGACACGTTTCCAAATCCTGTGGGTAAATGCCGAGGAGCTGGGTTGCCGTTTACAGGGTAAGCGTGCGGTTTCCTGCGGAAGAGGCTGCCCGGCTGTCCTCCAGAGTGCAGGGGACCCTCAGCCCTCCTCCGCCGGGAGTGGGCGCTGCGCCTCCGCGCCGGCCGGCGCCCGGCTGCTCGCTGTCCCCTCCGGTCGGAGCCACGTGCAGTGCTGTCCCTTCTCGGTCCAGCCGTGCGTTGACCTGACGACCGATGCCCTGGGCGCCTCCAGGTGCTTATTTGACACCTTGTAACTGCACCTGAGCCGCGTGTGTTCAGACCCCTCCCCACTCGTAAACACGGGGCTGTCGGGACCCCTCTAACCATGGGGCGCTCGTCACCTCAGGAGCGGCTGCAACCAGCCTCTTGGGCCACTAGAAACTTCTTCTGGAAGACGGGCTCCTGGGAGGCTCAGTCAGTTACACAATCGACTCTGTTTTGGCTCGGGTCACGATCTCATGGTTCGTGGGATCGAGCCCCACGTCAGGCTCCGCACTGACGGTGTGGATCCTGCTTGGGATTCTCTCCCTCCCTCTCTCAGCTCCTCCCTGATCACGTGCTTCCCCTCTCTCTCAAAATAAATAAATAAACATTAAAAAAAGAAAGAAATTTTTTCCTGAAGAGAAATATTCTCGGCTTCATGTTCAGTTACATGACCCAGGGGTCGGGTGGGAGTCCTCACAGAACATCACAGATGACAATTTCCAGGACAGTGTCTAGTGCGTGGACACAGCCCCAGACTCATGGGTGAGACCCCACGGACCAATCGGCCCCCACCGCACCCCCAGGGCCCCCCTGGTCCTGCCTGCCCCAGAGCTTCCCCGGAGCGAACCGACTCTTCTGTGTCTTTTATCAGCTGCCCTCTCCCGTCCCGCTGACTTCACCACGTGACACGTGAATTGGCTCCTGTTGACCTTTGTCGTTACCCCAGCCTGGTCTGCGCCGCCCTGGGACCACGGTTAACCCAATTCAGGTGAGTCCGTGAAGATCTTTGATCACCTGAATTGTCTTCCTTTTCTTAGCTGCTGGGTAGATGGGGAGAGAGAGGCTGAGGATCTTCTTCCGGCTTAAATAAGGACGTGTGTTCTCAGGAGGCCATGTACGAACCACCACCCGCGCGGAGGGAGGGGTCCCTGCAGCCCTCGGTCTCCCTTGTCCACCACAGGCTCCGAGGACCCAGGAACCCCACCTTTCAGACTCTGCAGCCAGAACCGACAGGTGCCTCCAAGCTCACATGCTTTGGGGTGGGTTCGAGGGTGGGACCGGGGCTGGGCTCTGTGGGCTGACGGCGGCGGGGCCCCTGGGGCTGAGTCCCTGCTCCCCAGGAGCCCAGAGGCAGGATGGGGCCTGGGCTCTGATGGCCCAAAGCTCCGTCCCTCTTGCCTCGGAGCCTCCTGGACCTTGAGCCACGGCTAAGAACACCCGTTCCTGGAGCAGCTTCCGGTTCCCTGTCTTCCTGACCCAAGCACTGGCGGCCCCTTCTGGATTGTTCCAGAAGCTTACAGCTTACAGCTCCTTCTTCCAGAATCTTGCTAGGTTTTGTGAGCTCTGGATTCTCTACTTCACATTCCTCCCAGTCTAACGGACGGCACAGGTCTCGCTGCCTTTGCAGGGACCCCGGGAGCTCCGGGCCCTGGGTGAGGATGCGTGCGGCTCTGGGCAGGGGCCTGAGCGCAGCGGGCGGGGGGGGGGGGGCAGCCCCGAGCTGCATTCTGTTACTTGCAATCCACTTGCAGGGACACACGGGGCACCGCGGAGACAGACATGTGCACCCTGGGGACACGGGACACAGGCAGCCGGGGCAGCACCGAGAGCCGCCTCACCCGCAAGATGCCCCCAGGCCTGGACCAGGCGGCGCCGCTGCGAGTCGGCCTGGAGTCGGGCGCTGCCCCCACTTGAGCCCGGGTCCCGCCTCCGTGAGTCTCTCAGACGGAGGGCACCCAGGGGGCCCGTGGGGCTCAGACGTGGTCCCCGTCACGGACCCACTGCGTGTGGGGACACCATCAGGCCTCAGTGTGAGAACTGTCACCTCGCCTTCCCGGGGACAGTGACACAGGCTGCCCGGGCACTGCCCATCCGAACTTGCCCCGCCCCGGACTCTGCACACGCAGGGCCTTCCCCACGCTCCCCGGGAAGGCCGTGTCCACTGGGGGACAGAAGCCCGGGGCCACCCCACCACCGGGTGCATGGCCCACAGGCAGGAAATGCTGTGCTGCTGTTTGAACAAAGATGTATTTGGGGGGCCTAGGGGGCTCGGTTGGTTAAGCATCTGACTTTGGCTCAGGTCATGATCTCACGGTTCGTGGGTTCGAGCCCCACGTCAGGCTCTGTGCTGACAGCTAGCTCAGAGCCTGGAGCCTGCTTCGGATTCCGTGTCTCCCCCTCTCTCTGCCCCTTCCCCGCTCACACCCTGTCTCTCAAAAATAAACAAAGTTTTTAAAAAAGAGATTACTGGTCATCTCACCGGAACACATCGAACGCTTCGGCTAAGATAGGACGGGGTGTGTGGGGTGCTCCGTGACCCCCGGAAGGCAGGCTGCCCTCGTGACCTCAGGTCCACTCCCTGGGCGTCAGGACAGCCGCCCCCACAGAGACCTTGGCCTTTGCTGTTGAGACAATCCCTGTGCATTTCATTGCTTTTGCCAATGTCGTGAGCAAAGTGCTCCCCGATCTCCATCTCTTCGTGTTTTATTTCTGGCAGAGGAAACACTACTGATTTCTGTGGGCGCATCTCCGCAAGCTCTCTTCCCGGAGTGGTGTAGACATTTCTCTTTGAGTCAGTCCTGGCGATCTGTGTCTTCCCGGGTGAGCGACCGCCGCGTCCAGGCGGGGGGTCGGCCGAGCAGCTGAGCAGGGACTCCTCACTGACCCCGCAGACCCTCGCCGAGCACATCCTGTGTGGTCACAGCCCCTTTAGCGTCTGTAAAACACGTACGGCCTCCCTCTTACTTCTCCTGATTGGACTTGCCAGTCATTTATCTACTTTATTCGTGTTTTAAAAGAAATAGTTATTTAGTTTACTTACAAAGCCTACTTAGACGGCTCTTCTACCTACGGTTCTCCGCTCTTACTGCCGTGCCTGGCGCGCTGCTTTCTTTCCTCTTCCTTTATGGCTCGACTTCCATCTTCTCGAGTGAACTTAATTCACGAAGTTTGTTTTCCATCTGTAAACACTGACGGGTTGAGACCTCGGGGATTTCCTTGGGCCACGGGTTTGCCCACGACACCCGAGGGCTGGGACCCATTTCCATCCTGTGATCCCCAAACCTCCGCGATGCCCCCCTGGGAGGCCCCCGGCCTGTCCTGGCTGGGCTTCGAAGGCGCCTCCACGCCCAGCACGGCCGGGGTGACACAGACACCGTCCCCAGCATGGACATGGGGGACACAGGACGCCATCCCCAGTGCGGACACGGGGACATGGGACACCGTCCCCATTGTGGACACGGGGGACACGGGACACCATCCCCAGTGTGGACACGGGGACATGGGACACCGTCCCCATTGTGGACACGGGGGACACGGGACACCATCCCCAGTGTGGACACAGGGGACACAGGACACCGTCCCCAGCATGGACACGGGGGACACAGGACGCCATCCCCAGTGTGGACACGGGGGACACGGGACACTATCCCCAGTGTGGACACAGGGGACACGGGACACCATCCCCAGCATGGACATGGGGACAGAGGACACCATCCCCAGTGTGGACACAGGGGACACAGGACACCATCCCCAGCATGGACACGGGGGACACAGGACGCCATCCCCAGTGTGGACACGGGGGACACAGGACGCCATCCCCAGTGTGGACACAGGGGACACAGGACACTGTCCCCAGCGTGGCCAGGGTGACATGGATGCCATCGCCAGCATGGGCACGGGGACACGCACCACCATCCCCAGCGTGGGCACAGAGTGGTTTTGGGTACGGGCGTCACCAGGGGACGGCTCCCGTCTGTGATCTGGGGTGCAGCTGGGCCTGGGCCCCGGGCAGAGGACTGGGCCGGGCCGGTGGCCGGAGCAGCGGGGCCCCGAAGCCTGATCAGCAGCCCCGCCCAGCCTCGCGCTCCTCCTCTGCTCCCACGAACTGGAAGGCCCACGAGTTGGTTTGGGGGTGTCTTTCTGCCTCCAGCAGTTTTCCAAGATAGATTATAATTTGAGATTCTGAGCTTTTTCAGTTTGATCAAGAAGAAGATGAAGCAGGGAATGGGGGGTGTGGACGTCCACGGGGGACACGGTTTCCCCCGTTTTCTTCTGTCGATACTGAACGTGGCTCGTGCTAAGAAGCTGGTCCACAAAATGTCTGCCTGTGGACCTGAGATGTTTCTGGAGCCTTCCTGGTGTTTATTTCTCCCCAGTGCTCCGTGGAGCCCGGCAGCAAGTGCCTCTTTCGCTTTGTAAGGGAAAAGCTGTATATAACGCTCATTGCTGCCTGCTCTGTCCACTGTGGTCGGTCTTCCCACCGGCAAATTAATCAGCACCGTGAACAGTGTGTCCTGACTTCCTCCCCAGTCACGGGGACGGGTCCTCCTCAGAGTGCGTGTCCTCTAATAATTGTGGGGAAACTCAGTCATCGACAAGACACCCCAGCACCAGGCGTCCAGCCGGAAGCAAGTGGACGTGCAGGAAAATGTCTCCTGCGAGAAGAATCGGTCGATGGAAAAATACACAGAAACGGGGGCGCTGTGCGGCCTGCAGACGCGGGTCTGGAACAGCGGTGATGAACGTGTTTAAAGGTGTAATCAAACACGCGGTCACAATGAGCAAAGAGTAGAAACTACGAAGAAGAAATAAATGCAGCCATTGCCAAAGACAAACAAACAAAGATCACAGGGATGAACACACGGGACGGAGCTGTGAGCAGATGAAACAGCAGAACCTGAAAACGCAGCAGCAGCAAGGATCCCAGGGAAAGCGTCAAGGAGAGAGAGACACAGAAGAGGTAAGAAGACCTCCGTTACGTGCGGGGCCGCATCCGTCTGTCCCAAATACTCATACCTGCAGTCGCAGAAAGAGAGAGAGGAGAATATTTGAAGAAATGGGGCTTTTTTCCTAAATTTGGTGAAAATGTTAAGCCCCCACCTGAAGCTACCCATCGGGAGAAAGTTCTCGCTGGCCTGACATGGAAGAGCAAGAAGATCAGACGGAACCATGATGGCAGCTGATTGAAACTCGTCACACGTGATACAAGTCTTACAGTCACAGGGACGCTTACTGGTCACAGTGACGCTTCCCTGTCACACCGGGCAGCTGTCAGAGTCAACTCCTCACCCTGAAAATAGACAGAAAGGGGTTTAAATGTTGGCCTTTCCCATATTTAGTTTCAAACTGATGAAAGAAAATTATTATTTTTTTATTTTTAAAAAATGTTTTATTTATTTTTGAGAGACAGAGACAGAGTGCAAGCGGGGGGGAAGGGGGAGCCAGAGAGAGAGGGAGACACAGAATCTGAAGACAGGCTCCAGGCTCCGAGCTGTCAGCACAGAGCCCCACACAGGGCTCGAACTCATGACCTGAGCCGAAGTCGGTCGCTTCACTGACTGAGCCCCCCAGGCGCCCCAGAAAAGTATTCTTTATGGAAAAATCCCAACTGCTACTCAACAGTAGGGTTGAATTAGAAAAGCACCGTTTTGTAGCCCTTAACGACATAACTGGTTTATTCAGCGATCACGAATGGCCGCTCCCACATCCCTCAGGGGGCGGAGCTGGGGCATCAGGACGAGCCCCCCAGCCCTAAGATCTGGGGACACAAGCACCCCCTGCCGTGAAGCAATAGCAACAAGATCCACGCTGTGAAAAGGTCGCCCTGAAACCTTGAACCAGAGCGAGATCGAGCCTTGGGTCCACCAGCAGCTGACAAAGCACAGACGGACGAACTCATCAACGGACACCAGCTTCTCCAACAACCCGACGGTAGGCAGGAAGACGCCCGTGCTGGAAAGTGAAGACCTCAAAATGGGTCCACATCAGCTATGAGAGGACCCCGTGGAGACACCAGGGAAACTTGACTTTGGACCGGCGGGGAGCCCTGGGGGGTTCAATCCGTTAAGCGTCCAACTCTTGGTTTCAGCTCAGGTCATGATCTTAGTTCGTGAGTTCCGGCCCCACATCAGGTTTTCCCTGACGGCACAGAGCCTGCTTGGGATTCCCCCTCTCCCTCTCTCTCTGCCGGTCTCCCACTCGCTCCGTCTCAAATAAACATTCGGATATGCGGTGACGATTATTGAAATCAAAGGGTGACTGTGACCACGTGAGGTGTGGAACAGCATCGTGCCTCTTTGTAACAGGTGGGTGGATGGTGCGTGGACGGATGGGTGACAGACAGAGGTTGTTTGTGTGTGTGTGCACGCTTTTTAGGAAAGACGCATAATGAGGTATTTATGGTGGAAATGACATGGTGTCTAGAATATGCTTTAAAATATTTGAGAAAAATCCCTGAAGAAATAGATGAAATACGGGGAGGGGGGGGTATGTTGATTTATTTTTGAGAGAGAGACAGACAGACACAGAGTGGAAGCAGGGAAGGAGCAGAGAGAGGGAGACACAGAATCGGAAGCAGGCTCCAGGTTCCGAGCTGTCAGCACAGAGCCCGACACGGGGCTCGAACCCACGAACCGTGAGATCCTGACCTGAGCCCCCCAGGCGCTCCTGTTGGTTTCTTTTTAACAGGGGTAGTGCATACATTGGCGTTTATAATACTATTCTCTCTAGTCTTTGAAATTTTTTATAATAAAACATTAAAATGTTTTGTTAAATAAAATAATGAATTAATGGATGTACAATGAGGCTGAGCAGAGATAAAGAATTGGGAGTCAGAGAACATAGTTATTAATATTCAATTTAAAAAATAACAAAAGAGAAGATGTATACAGTAAAAGTAAAATTACTGCAATGAATGAATGAAATGCGTTCCTGCCTCCCTGCCGTTTGCTCCTATGAAATCACTGCCCAGCCGGACGGGGTCTCTCTCTCTCTGTCTTAGTTCTCATCACACCTCTCTGATCTGAGCTGGAGAAAGCCGGGCAAGGGCTTAAAGAATGTATCCTGTGTATTAACTCATTCATGTCCAAGAGTCTCTAGAAGCACAGAAAACAGGGGCTCCTGGCGGCTCAGTCGGTTGAGCGTCCGACTTCAGCTCAGGTCATGATCTCACGGATGGTGGGTTTGAGCCCCGCATCGGGCTCTGTGCTGACAGCTCAGAGCCTGGAGCTGCTTCTGATTCTGTGTCTTCTTCTCTCTCTGACCCTGCCCACTCATGCTCTGTCTCACTCTATCTCTCAAAAAATAAATAAATGTAAAAAAAATTTTTTAAATATAAAAATAAAAGCACAGAAAACATAGTCTAAGAAGTTGGCATTGAAGATAAGGTCATGACGCCCAGGAAATGGTAGGAGGTCTCGGAAGCGTCAGCTGTGTAACAAACGTTTACAAGTCCGGGTGGGGAAGTGATGCCTTCTCCCAGGTCCGGCACAGCCGTCCAGGGGCAGCCGGGCCCGCGCGGGGCGGGGCAGGAGCTGGGGCAGCGTCCTCCCTGGACGGTGACGCGCACACGGGCAGGGACGCTTGGCTGTTTGCTCGCTGGAGCTTCCCGGGCGCACGATAGCGACTTAGTGATGTTGCTGAGGTGGGGGAGGGGGTGGGAGCCGCGGAGATCCGTGACTCTGGAGGAATGTGTCGATGGGGCCCGGTTTGCCCAGCTCAGGAAGAAAGAAAAAGATGAAGAGGACACTTGAAAAAGTCCTTCAAATATTTGAAGAACGTTCAAGAAGCAGAAACAGTCTTCTTGTCCGGGGGGAGGAGGTGTCTCCAGGCGCGGACCGCAAATCTACCAGCGTCGAGAAGTGGCAGGGAGATGCTAGCGCAGAGTCGGGCGACACAGCCCGTGTTTACCCTTGTGTGTGTAGAGGGCGCTCCTGGCTCCCGGCGACCCGGCCCAGCCGCCACCAGTGTGCTGCTTCTGGAAGGGGCGGCTGTTGTCCCGAGGGGGCCCAGCAGAGGC
>PISW01013912.1:0-23633 GCA_004023785.1 Mungos mungo
CTCCCTTCCTCTCCGCCATCTTGGCTCCTCCCCCCTCGGTGTTCCTGTGACTTAATATCCTTCTCTGTAAAATAGGAATGGTGCTAGATCTACTTCTTAGGACTAAGTAAGGTAATCCAAATAAAGTCCTTAGTTTAGAGGCTGGCTCATAATAAACACTCATCAAATATTAACTATTGTTATTATTCTATCCTTTCATTCAGATACATGTCAGTTCATATATCAATCCATTTTCCATTGATTTATGCATTCTTCTACTTATGGTGGTTTAGATTATGTTCTGTTGTCACACCCTCATTCATTCTCCACTCTTTTCCACCCTGCTTCCTTCTCTGGAAGGCTGACCTGTATAGACTGAATTGCCCTCCTGCTTCTGTTTGAGTTTGGTCCACAGGAGGCAGCAGCAGGAGATCAGTGGGTGGAGGAAAGAGTGGTTAATTCCCTAGATCCTTCATCTTGCTGCAGTCCTGGCAGTGAATAATTTTCTTTGGGTAGTTGTCTTCAAAGAGTGGTCTTCAGACAGCAGCAGCAGCATCACCTAGGGGCTTGTTAGAAATGCAAGTTCTCAAGTTCTATTCCAGACCTATTGGAATAATCTGTATTTTAACACACCCTGTAGGTGACTGATACATGCTGAAGCCTGAGAACCACTGACTTATAGTTATAGATCCTTTGGGGCTGCCTCCTCTCTATGGGTCTCTCTGTAAGGCTCCCGAAACACTCTTCCTTCTTCTTGCCCCTTGAGGCTTTGGTATGGTAATGGTTTCCCATTATTGCTAAACCCTGTCCCATGTTGATTTCTTAATCTGACTTCACCTCTTAAATACCTCCTTTATTAAAATCTTTCTGGTTAAAAAGTTTTTTGAGTGTGTCACCTCCCAGGATCCTGACTGATACAGTAAATGGTACCAAAGAGATTCAAGGAAATAGATTTTCACACTGGGATTCTAGGATTAGGCTAATCATATATTTGATGAGTGCACAGATAATCTCTTTACATGGGTAAAGAAGACACTAAGTAATCTGGAGCATGAAGAAGCATCACAGTCACTTAGATTACCACCAGTGAAACATAGGGTGTAATCTTGGTGGAGGGCAAGGCATTAGGAGATAAAAAATGACTGAGGTACTTAGTTACTATGCCCATGAATGGGATTTCAAATGGTGATTACATATATTGTTGAATGGGCTGCCTGTTTTTGATAATGCTAGCAAAATTACATATGAAAAAAAAAAAGTGAGGGATGCCTGGGTGGCTTGAGCGTCCAATTCTTGATTTGGGATTAGGTCATGATACCACGGTTTGTGAGATTTAGCCCTGTATTAGGGATTCTCTCTCTCCCTCTTTCTTTGCCCTTCCCCTACTCTTGCACCCCACTCCCACCAAATAAATAAATAAACATTTTTTAAAAATTGGTGAAAACATACCATGAACTTCTAACTCAAAGGATGGGTGGAGATCCAGATAAATCCTATGGAATTCTTAAGAAATTTTTATTTTATATGATCATATGGCAGATGTGGCTGAGGATCAAGTCCAACACCTGATCGTATGCATTGTAAAGTTGTAACACCAGGTAAATGCACAACTCCACCATACCCCTTGATGCTAGAATAAGGGTGCTGTGGGAAAGGAGTAGGATTCTGAGACTTGTGATGAGGATGTTTGCACAGAGATGAACAGAGCAGATAATGTTTTTGTTTTTTTAAGAAAACATTTTAATATTTTAATATTTCTTTAAGTAAGCTTCATGCCCAGCACAGAGCCCAATGCAGAGCTTGAATTCGTGACCCTGAGATCAAGACCTGAGCTGAGATCAAGAGTCAGACACTTAAATGACTGAGCTCCCTGGTACCCCTAATTAAAAAAATTTTTTTTTAACGTAACCTCTATGCCCAACATGGGGCTCAAACTTACAACCTTGAGATCAAGAGTTGCATGCTCTACCAACGGGGTCAGCCAGATGCCCCTAAAGCTGATAATTTTGTATCTTCAAATCCCCTTGAAACTTTCTTGCTGGTAGAAGGACACTCTTCCTCCTCCTGCAAACCATGAATGACCTGGCCTTTCCCTTCATTAAAAAGATGTTTTTAATAACTCCTAGGGCATGCAATTTCTCTTCAAGACTTACTCTGACAACTCCTCATAGTTTCCAGGCCTACGGGGATGTATAGGATGTGTTCTAAGGACAACAGTATATATGCCGAAGGAGTTGCAGGAACTTATAACTGTATTGGGAGAATCTTGGGGACCAGTCAGGACAAATTTGTTGATATGAGTGGCCTCACCCAAGAATTGTATTTGCTCAGCACCTGGGAGTGACGTTAATTGTTTGGTGGGTTGGTTACTAGAAGTGTGGACTCAACAGTGGCCTTGGATCAATGAAGTTGAGATGTGCACGTGATTCCCATGGGAATCTTATTAAACAGTAGATTCTGATTAAGTGGGTCTGGGGCAAAACTCAAGATGCTACATTTATTTTTTATTTTATTTTTATTTTTGAGAGAGAACGAAAGAGAGAGTGCACGCACAAGCAGAGGAGAGGTGGAGAGAGGTGGGGACTGAGGATCTGAAGCGGGTTCTGAGCTGTAGCAGCGACCCTGATGTAGGACTCCAACTCATGGACCGTGAGGTGATGACTTAACCCAAAGTAGGATGCTTAACTGACTGAGCCACCCAGGCATCCCCAAGATGTTGCATTTCTAATAAACTTCTAAGTGATGCTGATGCTGCTGGTCCATAGACTATACTTTGAGGAGCAAAGAGGAAGGAATGCAAAATTTAGAGAGATGGGAATGTTGGAGTACACTTGTTATGTACAGCCACTAACTGTACACCTCTGAAGGGCTCCAAAAGATAATTCCTTCTCCAAGGAACAAGAAAAGCATTAATGAGGGGAACAGTACCTTCTTTGAAAAGCACTGTAGTGGCTTCTTTAGTAGGCAAGAGGTGAATATAGAGGATCCCTTTTTGGGACTGGACAATCTTATTTCAAGGGGAATAATGGAATCCTTGAGTGGTAGAGGTCAGTTGTTGGCACCTAACCATGAACAATAAGGTAAATAAAATTACATATAAACTGTAGGAACAAATTGGTAATTTGTGCACTTTGTCCAAAAGGATCTGTGGTGCTAGCTAACTGATCATAGCATTCCTAGGAATGAAATAGATGGACAGCTTACTGATGTGCAACTTGACCTGTGTCAGTGGAAACATCTAGGCCTGGTGGGCAAAAATTTGATCCAGATTGTACTGGGGATTTACAACCTTTTGCCTGTTCCTCTACTTAAGTCAGTTTCCTAAACTCAAAGCCCTTTGATCAAGTTGGAGGTAGGAGATCTTGAGTCTCTTTCACAGGTCGATTCCAAAAACCTTTCTCGTAGCTAGAGGTTCTCAAAGTGTGGTCCCTGGACCAACAACATCTGCATCACCTAAGAACTTGCCAGAAATGCAAATTATTGGGCTCAGCCCAAACTTCATTGGACTAAAAACTCTGCAAATGGTTCATCAATCTGTACTTTAACAAGTCTTTCTTGTGATTCTGATGTATGCTAATATTTGACAATCACTGCTCTAAGCCTTTTCTATAGAGAGATTTGTAGCCGTTTGCTAGGGTGAGTCTGAATGTGGAATAGGACATACTCAGACCTTTGGGGCATTGTTAGATACTGTCTCATGTTAATGCTAGTCTTGGGGACCTAAAATCCCACTGTGGTCTGCCAATTGGACTGAGGGTTTATAGAGGCCAAGTTACAGAAGGATCTTAATCCAGGTCTGTATCACAGAGGGTCTCTCACACCTGTCTACGTTATTTCCCTAGGTTCAGAATGTATAGTGGGAATAGGTATACTTAGTAATTATCCAAATCTCCACACTGATTCTTTGACCACAGAGTAAGGAAAATTATAGTAGGATAGGCCAAGTGGAAGTCCTTTGAACTATACCTGCCATACCACGTTTCCCGCTACAATAGTAAACTTAAAGTAATGCTACATTCCTAGAGAAATTGCATAGATTAGAGCACCTTCAAAGACCCAAGAGATGCCATAGTCCTTGGCACAGCATATTATAGCTAATACTCTAGCACATGCCTTTTTTCCTATATCAGTCAATTAAAGACTGCTGAAGTCCGTTTCTTTTCTTAATAAATTATTTTAATGTTTATTTATTTTTGACGGGGGGGAGGGGCAAAGAGAGAGGGAGACAGAGAATCCGAAGCAGGCTTCACGCTCTGAGCTGTCAGCACAGTGCCCAATATGGGGCTTAAACCCACAAACTGCGAAGATCATGACCTGAGCCAAAGTCAGACGCTTCACCAACTGAACCACCCAGGTGCCCTAAAATCAGTTTCTTTTCTATAAGAATGATGGAACTACACTGTCACTGTCTTACTGCAGGGATGTATCAGCATTCTTGCTTTTTGTCATAAGGTACTCTTGACATCCCATAGAATATCAAGTGATGACATTATGCTTACTGCCTCTGGTGCACAAGAAATAGCAATCCCTCTAAATGCCTTAGTTAAGACCGATATATGCCAGAGAGAGAAAGAAAGAAATCTTATAAAAGTTCAGGATCCTGCCACATAGGTGAAATTTCTAGGCTACTGTAGGTGGAGAGATGCTGAAAAAGGGTGGTCTGTGACATGTTGCACCTTCGCCATGAAGAAAGAGACACAATACTCAAAGGGAAGTTTAGATTTTGGAGGCAACATATGTCATATTTAGGTGTACTGCTGCAAAACATTTACTAGATATGACGTAAAGCTGATGGTTTTGAATGAGACCCAGAGCAAAGAAGAGTTCAGCAGCAGGTCCAGTTTCAGGAAAGTTGCATTGCTATTTGGGCCTTATGACTTAAAAATCCAATGACCTTCAGATTTCTGTGGCAGGAAAGGGTGCTTTAAGAGCTTCAATAAGAGAATTACAGCAAAGACCCTTAGGGTGTTGAAGTAAGGCCACACCTCTTCTGCTAACGATAATTTTCTATTTGAAAAGCAGTTCCTGATTTGCCACTGGGCCTGGATGAACACTCAGACTTTAGTTCACCCAGTGACAATGTGGCCTAAGGGTGTTGTCTATAGCAAATTATATAGTTGGATGTGCACAGCAGCATTCCGTTGTTAAATGGCCATTGTACATATGAGATCAGGCCTTAGAAACTTCGGAAGGGAAGAGTATAAGCCTGGGTAGGTGGCTCCGATTCTACTTGTATTGTTTCTTCTGATCACACTTAAGCCTTCATGGAGGAGTTTTCTACAGTTAACAGAGGGAGAAAAATGCATAGTCTTGATGTTTAGATGGCTCTCTAAGGTATGCTAGCATCAGCCAGAAGTAGGCAGCTGCTTACATTCAGAGGTGGCCCTGATAGACAGTGGTGAAGGGAATCCTCTCAGCGGGCAGAATTTCAGGCAGTTCATTGAGTGTCAACATTGTTGGGAAGTAGAGGCAGCCTGAGGTTTGGGGGTGTACTAATTCACATGCAGGGGCTGCCTACAACCCTGCCCTCACCTTTGTGAACGGTTCCTTCACTAAAATTTTTTTCCATTAAACCTTTTTAGGCCTGCCATTTGTTTCCCGCCAAGATCCTGAATGATACAAGAGCATAGTGGAGAGGGGGCACAATAGGGTTCAATTAAATTTTATTACTGTCTGCCTGGAATTCCTGTTGGGAAAGATCCTGAGAATTAGCAGGAAAGAGTGAAATAACAAAATAATAATAAACAAGGGATTTGTAACCATTCATTCGATAAATATTTATGAGGGCCCCCTATGTTCCAGACACTGTTCTTGGCTCTGGGATATGGCAGTAAACAAAACGGATGGACACTTCTGCTTTTGCAGAGTTTTTGTTCTAATGAAGGAGACAGGCTCTAAGCAAACAAGAAAAATATATAGTACTAGAGGACAGTAAATGCTATGAAGAAAAATAAAAAAGGCCAGAGGGATAGGGAGTATTAGGGAGGGTAGGTTGGGGAAAACTTTGGTGACAACATTTGAACAGAAGCTGATGTGAAGAAGGTGAGGAGAGAATCATGCAGAAATCTGGGGAAGATGTTCCAGGTAAAGAAAGTAGCAAGTGTGAAGATTTTGAGGTGAGAGTGCATTTGAGGAATAGAAAGGAGGCCAATGTTATGGGAGGGAAGTGAGCAAAGAGTAGAGTGGTAGGAGATACAGTCAGATATTCATAGGAGCCAAATAATGGCTTTGTGGGCCATTGAAGGGTTTATGTTTTATTCTGAGTGAGATGGGAAACCACTGGAGGGTTTTAAACGGAGGTTTGACACGATCTGATATGTTTTAAAGTCTCCTTCTGGCTGTCGGGTGGAGAATAGACCAAAGTAGTACAAGAATGGAAGCAGAGAGACTAGGTCAGAGGCGACTGTAGTAATTGAGGGGGACATGATGTTACTGGAAGTTGGTGAGAAGTGGTCAGATTCTGGAAATATTTTAAAGGTAAAGTCATGGGCTTTGCTGAAGAGTTCAGCATAGGATGTGATAGAAAGAAGACGCAAGAATACTGCAATATTTTTGGCTTGAGCAATGTGATGGATGGAGTTGCATTTACTAAATGTGGATGACTTCAGAGGAGTGGATGTGTGGGAAGATCAGGGGCCTGGTTTGACTTGTTAGGATGAATCAGAATTTTGGATATATAAGTGGAGATGTTAAATTGGCAGCTGGTAGTGTGAGTCTGAAGTTCAGAGGGGAGATTTTAGCTGAAGATACAAATTTGGGAGCATATGGATGGTATGTAAGGCCATAAGACATTGAGATCTCCAAGGGAGTGAGTGTAGGTAGAGGACGTTCATGTTCCAACTCCTGAAACTCCCCAGCATTGACAGATCAGGGTCATGAAGGGGAATCAGGGAAGGAGGGGTGCTGTCGGGGCATTATGGTGGTACCCCACTATCATGGCAAAAAGGGGAAGGACACAGGGTCCATGGGTGGAAGGCTTAAGCACCCACTCCCTAGCCTTTGGTTTAGATGATCCATTGGGGGTGGAAGTGGGGGACTGGATGCCAAGGAGGTGGGCTTGAAATGATTTCTGACCACACACACAGAATCCTAAGTGGGCCACATGCTTCGTCTAGTTCACCCACTTCCCATCCAAGTAGTTTCTGTGTGAGCTCTGGATAAATCTCCTTAGGCTCAGGGCAGCTTGTTCCAGCCTATACCCACAGTCCTCCAAGGAGCCCACAGTCTTCATGCTTCCTGGTCTGACCATATCCATGCCTCAGGAATCACAGATCTTGGATAGTGAGCCTTAGCTATTGGGCCAGGAAGGGAGCAGCTGGTCCTGGGAAGTCAACCAAGTACATGGTAGGGGAGTTAATGATTTTGGGGAGAGGACCTCAACTAGATGCTTAGCGTTTGTTGAATGAGTGTGTGTAACCCAAGCTGTATCCCTGGAGCTGTGGTTGACTGATGTGCCCGTCGTGTGTGTGTGTGTGTGTGTGTGTGTGTGTGTGTGTGTGTGTGTGTGTGTAACTGAGGTGTCCATCCTGTCTGTGGGCCTCCCCGCACAGACCCCGCGCAGGTAGTGGTGTATGTGGCTGTGTGTCTCCTCTGCTAGGCCTGCAGAGGGCACTCCAGCCTGGGAAGGGAGGCTCTCGAGTAGGGCGTGGCTCTGGCCGAGAGGTGTGGGGACTCTGGCTGGCTGGGGGGTGCTCTAGCAGGGCCGGGATGAGGCCCTGACCCAGCGGGCTCCTCAGAGAAGCCGGGAAGGGCGTTGGGCCCAAAGTCCCTGGGCCAGGGACGGCTTCTGATGCTCTCCTCGCTCCAGGCACCCGTGGGCCTCAAGGCCAGGGCTCCCAGAGAGCGGGCCGGATGCACAGAGGGGAGACTTGCGTTGTAAGTGGGACCACACCCCCGGGGGCCAGCGTGGGTCTCGGAAGCCTCCTTTCCCCCCAGCCCGGCCGCCATTACCTCAGCTTATGAACAACCGCCCTTTCCCCAAATCCCTGCCATTCAGGCCCCCGAACTCTCCAGTACTCAGCCCGCAGGCAGAGACGCATGGACAGGTGAAGGCCTGTGTTTGTCTACAAATATTTATGTCCCCCACTCCCACTCCAACATACCCTGAGTCCAAGGCACCCCACGGAGAAGACGAAATAATGTTGGCTAAAGGAAGTTAACATCACCTCCGGCACTGCCTTCACAGACTAACTTGCACCCGACTGATTCCTTACACCGTATAATTACGGTGCCAACCCTAAAACAAGGGTTTCCTTATTCAATGAGAGTTTGAGAGCCTAAGTGCGGGCGTGAGGCGTGAGGCTCAGCGCCAGAGGATGAAGGCCTTTAACATGGACAGGAGCGGAAAAGGAATTTGTCTTATTCGTCATTGGACACAGGAAAACGCCAGACCTCTGACCTGTCATGAGACACATTTGAGGGCAAGTAATAAAAAAAATGTCTTTCTGGTCCCAGAAAGATAAAGGAAAGGAAAACAAAATTCAACCCACAAATCTGCTGTTTGTCTGTAGCCAAGGACCGCGGCGACGATGCTGCCTCCTGGTGGCGGAATGAGGCAATGACGCTCTCCCTGCCAAGTGGAGTTTCACAGGGTGGAGGTGGTGGTGGCGGTGGCGGCGAGGCTTATGAGGCTCTGGCTGCCCAGGTGACCAATAGTGGAGTCTGGTTCTCTTAATATTAGATTGAAATTTATTATGACCACAATCCATAGCTCTAAAGCAAAAGTCTTCAAGCACATGGCATCAGAGTTTCCCTAGGGTGTTTTGGTTTGCCACCACCGAGAAAGAGATGTCCTGAAAAAAATAAAGTCTTCAGGTTCTTGGCATAGCTAACACATTCTCTGTAGAGGAAACTATAGACACCAATAGAAGAATTACAGATACAGGTGTTAGAGAAAGAGGCTTGGCTGGGGCATCTGGGTGGCTCAGTTGGTTGAGCGTTTGACTTGGGCTCAGGTCATGATCTCACCAGCTCGTGGGTTTGAGCCCCCCCATTCGGCTCTGTGCTGACACCTCGGAGCCTGGAGCCCGCTTTGGATTCTGTGTCTCCCCTTCTCTCTGCCCCTCCCATGTTCATGCTCTGTCTCTCTCTGTTTGTCAATAATAAATAAACGTTAAAAAAAGAAAAAAGAAAAATAGGCTTGGCAACTTAAGCATTTATGAAAATGGTAATTAATTGGTCAAGACTGATGCCAAAGGATAGAAGCATTGATGAATTTAACAAAACAACACAGTATCATTTTGACCCAAAATACAGGGGAAAATAGCACTGGGGTGTGAGAAAGAAAAATAACTTCACAAAAGAGGCAGTGAAGCTTAAGGAATTTTCACAGGTAAATGATTAAAGCTAGGAAACAAACTAATTTTGAGCTTCATAAATAGCAAGTATGGACCCAGTCCCTCTGACCTTCCTGTGCCCTAATGCAAGGCACAGAAGCTAAGTGTGTTAGCGGTGGTGTGCTGGTAGCCCTATATTGTTCCGTTTTTAGTTTTTAAAAGGAATATATCAAAAGAAAGAATCTAACTGTCACTGGTCATCATGTCCCTCTAAAGGCTGTATTGGTGAGGAAAAACTGAAATAGTGGCCAGCCAGAGTGTGGCCCAAGTATTGTGGGAGACATAGTTAAGAAATCTGGTTGCTTAGTTGGCAGTTAGTTTCAGGATCATAAGACTGAGGTTAAGATGTTTTTACTAGCTGTAATTCTGGGAGGTCTTGCTAGCCCTGTCCATCCCTTACATTTGTATCAGAGTGGCTCTTAAAGGATTCACAGAGGAGGATCAGAGGAAGTGGGAGGCTTTGGATTCTGGGGCAACACTGACAAGAAAAAGCTGGCCCACCATTTCATAAGTGTGTATGTGTTATTTCATGGGAGAGATAGTGGTAAAATATGGTATTAGCACTTTTCTGGATGGCCCTGAGGATGACTTATTGTTAGCAGATTATTTTAAAGCAATAGACCCAGTTTTAAAACAATGAAATATTTTAGTGCTTTAGTGTTAAAGGAAAACTCTGGATTCCAGGGATTACAGTGAATTTTCATGATTGGGGGGATGATTATTTTGTAAATTTGGGGGATGATTGGTCTTTAGAACTTTTTTCTTCTTTTACTTTCTTTTTTTCCTCTTTTCTTTCTAGTAGAAGCCATTGTCTCCCTGTTGAGGACGGGTATACTACTATTCAGAACAATATTTATTTATTTTTACATATGCATGAGTGAGGCATTGGAAGTCCTCCAAATTTATAGTTTTGTTGTATGCTTTGTACTTGTTTTTATGAAATATTTCCTTGTCTAAGCAGCAATCTTTTGGAAATTTACCTTTATCTCCTCTCCCATTTCAGTCCTTTACACACATACACACAACAAAAACGTTTACTGTAGTTTTAGTTGGGACTCAGGAAGAAATACAAATAAATGCATGTGTTTAATTTGCCATCTTTACCCTGAACTCCTACTAGTCTTTGAATTTAATGGTGTTGATCTTTTTCTTTATGGTTTGTGTTTTAAGGTTTTACATCTTTTTGTCTTGGTTTTACATCTTAAGAAGCTTTTTCTATCTCAAGGTTACAAACACACACACCCTGTAGTTTTTTCTATTACATATATTTTAAACATTGGGTCTTTCATCTATCTCATATGATGAAACACTGGAAAATATTGAATTTATGATAATGACAAGACAGAGGTGTTTTAAAAATGGAAGAGAAATTAGAACTTAGAAAAGGCCCCAAAAGGCTGAGGAAAGGAAAGGAAGAGTAAGCCAAGTACTCTACTTTGCTATGCAGTGAACAATTACATGGTGATAATAATGTAAACTCTGATCATGATCTAAGTATAGTGGTGTGAATGTATTTAGAGGACAGGGTGACAGAAGAGGAGGGTTGGTAAGAGTTAATTCCCCATTTTTTATAATAGCAAGCCAATTGGTAATATTTAAATAGATACACCAAAAACAGAAGTATGAACAAAGTATTTTGACCTATGGCACTAACTCCTAGAAGAAGTAGTTAAAATTTCCAGGAAGTGGGGCACCTGGGTGGCTCAGTTGTTGAGTGTCTGACTTCAGCTCACGTCATGATCTTGTGGTTCATGAGTTTGAGCCCCGTATTGGGCTTGCTGCTGTCAGTGCAGAGCCTGCCTTGGGTCGTCTGTAACCTCCTCCCCCCTTCTCTGCCCCTCCTCTGCTCATTCTGTCTGTCTGTCTGTCTGTCTCAAAAATGAATAAAAATATTCAAAAATTTTAGGAAATTGTTTTCAGAAGAAGCTTTTTGATCTTTTAAAAAGCCATAAGTATTATTTGATTTTTTTTAAAAAATTATGAATCTTAAAAAAAAAGAGAAAGAACAAGATAACATTGTGAAAGATGAAGGCAGACAAGGAATGTAACCACTCATTTTCTGATGGGATAAGGAATATATTGGACGCCTGCTCAGGGCAGGGTTTGAGGCACGGATGAAGCATGCAATGTGGCAGGATAACTTAGTGAAATATGAAGTTCTGCTTATGTGTTTCCTTTCACTCTGGAGCAAGCATAAGTTTTGGCAGAGCTGAGAATAGAGGCATCCTGATGTCAAAGGCCCTTCTGCTTTTGTAAAAGTCTAAACACACCTGGAAAGAGGTTATGCCCCGCAGGGGCTGGGGAGAGGAAGGGTTTTGAAGAAAGTTCTTTCTGACTGGGAGGGAATTGGTGTCTAGGTCCAGCAATGGGCTGTAATCCCTGGCTTCGATGAAGCAAGTGGCAGCACCTGAGTGGATGGTTCTGTGGGGGTGTCTGGAGAAGCCAGGTTCAAGCCCAGAGGCTTTTTATAGCTGACTTCCCATGTCTTTAATGTGGCACAGAGCTAAGAGTTTGAGAAGCCAGAACCTGAAGAGTCACAGCTGCTAGTCCCACAGGGGCCTTAGCATTTACTGGGAAGACTGATGTCCAGAGATGGGATGGTGTGGGGAGCAGGTAGGAAGCCTCTTCTGTGCCTTGATGTTTCTATGACCTTTGCACAGCCCTTGGCAAGTGGGATCCCCAGACTTCCTGATGTTGAATTCCTCACTAGCACCCCAGTGCTGGGGCTTGGAGTAGGATTAAGTTCATTGAAAAAACGTTTAATGTTTTATTTATTTTTGAGAGAGAGACAGCACGAGCAAAGGAGGGTCACAGAGAGAGGGAGACACAGAATCTGAAGACAGGCTTCAGGCTCTGTGCTTGCTGTCAGCACAGAGTCTGACGTGGGGCTCGAACCCACACACTGTGAGATCATAACCTGAGCCGAAGCCGGACACTCAACCGACTGAGCCACCCAGGCGCCCTGAAAAACATTTTAAAATGCAGTAATTCTTGGGACACCTGGGTGGCTCAGTTGGTTGAGCATCTGACTTCAGCTCAGGTCATGATCTCATGATTTGTGAGTTTGAGCCCCACATTGGGTTCTGTGCTGACTGCACAAAGCCCGCTTTGGATCCTCTGTCTCCCTCTCTCTCTGCTCCTCCCCTGCTCATGCTCTCTCAAAAATAAATTAAAAAAAAAACATTTAAAAATGCAGTAATTTTTACATATCTGAATTTGCAGCCTAAGATCACACCTGCTGCACAAGGATAGATAGGAAGAGCCCCCGTCTTCATCCGTTGCAGGAGGAGCAGACAGCACTTACTTTAATGACTTTATGACAAGTAGTAAATGTGGTGTGCTCAGGCTCCCACGGAAAGAAGAGGTGGTGTGGCAATCACCTCTAGCTTCTCGCCTCTCACCCAGGACCTATTCCCTTCTTTCCCACATGGCCTGGCTCTCCGATGGTTTTCCCTCTCCCTATATATAGGGATAAAGGAGGGAATGAGATGCTCTGGGGAGGAAGAGGGAGAGAAGAGCCAGGCCAGTCTTCTTAGAGAGGACACTGATTTACATTTGAATTCTGGGGTTCTAAATACCTGCCACCGGAGACTCAGTCCTTGATCTCAGAGGTTAAAGGGGCTAACGTACCCTAGGGGAGAAAAGAAGGGAAGGAGAGAAGGCTTCCATCTGGAAGGGAGCTCAGGGAGTCACGAAGCCCAGATAGGAACAGAGAAGCACACAGCTCCATTAAACAAAGAGAGGCCCAGCTTTACTGATGAGGGCAGAAGCGTGTGGGTGTCTGGGAAGGGATGGGGGCTCTGAAGGGGTCCCAGGGCCAGAACTGTGCATAGGGTAGGTTTTAGTGGAACTTGTGTTTGCCTGTGTTACAGGCAGGCCCGGGTTCCATTCTCCCTCCTGGGGACCCTCCCAAAGAAGTCTTTGGACCTTCGCATTCAGAGGGCCTCAGGGAAAGTGGCAGCAGTCCCAGGTAGAGCTGGGGACAGATCTGAAGGTCACTCCTGAAGTGAGAGCATGCTAGACATAACCAGGGAAGGGCCCTCTTCAGGGTCTCAGAGGCCTGAAGAGCCTTTAGCGATGTGTGCTCTGGGTCCACCCTCTCTCACTGACAGGGATTTCTCAGAGACTGGGAGCAGCCCAGATCCCTTTTACTACCAGGGTAACTGGGAGGCAAGGAAACTCTTGGGGTAGGTGAGACAATAGAATTTGCCAGGTCGAGCTTGGCTGGGACCAGAGTGTGTGACCCCACCTGTAGTGACACTGGATTCCCCCACAGATACAAACACACAGGAACAGATACTTGGGTGGGAGGTTGGAACTGGTTTTTATTGTTAGGTATAAATCATATTTACAAGAAAGCAGTAGGGTGCGGGGGGAGTAGGGTCAGGTCCAGTATCCTGGGTGACCTCTCCTCAGAGGGGACAGTCCTGCTGCCTCCTCTCACACTTTTTGGGAGACTCTCCCTCCTCTGCCTTTCTGGGCCTGGCCTGGTGTGGGCAATGTAGCCATGCAGGGTAGGAGTGGGTATACAGATGGGATAGTTGAAGCAGGAGAAGGGGTGAGCCAAGGCCAGCATGAGGTGGCTACTTTGGGGCCCCTGAGTTCACCCCCTCTCCTAGCCCACTTCTTGCTCCTTGGATTGGGGCTCCAAGCCCCAGTGAGGCTGGTGGGGGCCTCCTGGGCTCCAGACTGGTCACTGGGCTATGACCCTTTTAGGGTCTGTGGCTGTTCAGTCCTGGGAGGGCAGAAGAGGGGTTTGAGGGGCTAATTGAGGCTCCCCTTCACTTCCCTCCCACTGTCCCTCTAGCTTCCTCACCTCTTATAGCCTTTGGAGCCCTTTCCCTTCTTGCCAGACTTGGAAGCTCCCTTGTCCTTCTTAGGGCCCTGGACTTGTTTCCGCGGGGCTGGTGGCTTGTCCAGACGTTGCATCAGCTGCTGTACCCAGGTCTCTTTAGGGTCTGCACAGAGCTCTGGCTGAGAGCGCTTCCGAGGTGAGAACCTGGGGGTTGGGCATTAGCAAGCCTGTCCTAGTTTTGCCCACCATGCCCTCCCCACTCGGCTGCACCCACCTTCTTGCACCCACTCACAGGATAGCTGAGATGGGGCAGCCCCTGCTTGGCTCCTGCTTCCGGTAGCTGCGGACAACGTGGGCCGGAATCTTCCTTAGGCTGTACTTGAGGCAACAGTCCTGTGCCCCTCCATCACTGCCTGCAGGGTGGAGTTTACAGGGAGCCAGGGCTGTTGGTAGGCTCTCACCCATGCCTCCCCTTGTCCCCATCCTAGGCAACTCCCTCCTTGATACCTTGGGTCCAGGGGATGCAGAAGGCCAGGACCAGGACAAGGAGGCTCAGAGCCAGTGACTGAGCCATGGCTGTGGTAGAAGGTGAGTGTGAGGCCAGAGCGGTGGGCGAGGTGGACAGCTGCAAGTTGGGGGTCCGTGTGTCGGCTAGGACTGGTCTGCTGCCTATTTATGCAGGCAGACGCTTTCACTTCCTCCATCCCCAGCCACTCTGTCCAGGCAAGAATAGGGATCTCCCTCCTTTTCCTTCCTGAAAGGCAGATCCTGTTCTGGCATCCAGCCTCACTAGTATGCGGAAACGAAAACTTCACACAGCCCATTGGATCCCAAGCCGCCCGAGTCTATCTCCTCAAGATCAGTTGAATCTCTCAGGCCTTTTTCTACCTTTGGCCACTGTTTTGGTCCAGGCTTCACTATCTCTCTCCCGGAACACTGTGATTGCCTCTTCACTGCATTTTAGGTTCCATATTCAATCCATCCTTCCAGCAGGCTGAGGACTGTTCTTTCCCAAAATGTACATCTGAGTTTTGCATGGTAAGAGTTCTTTTTTTTTTTTTTAAATAGGCTTCATGCTTAGTGTGGAGCCCAATGTGGGGCTTGAACTCACAACCCTGAGATCAAGACCCTGAGATCAAGGCCCGAGCTGAGATCGAGAGTCAGACACTTAACTGACTGAGCCATCCAAGTGCCTCAAAGATAAACTTCTTAAGGATTCTTTATTTAAGTAATCTCTATATCCAATGTGGGGCTTGGACTAATGATCCCAAGATCACGAGCTGCATGCTCTTTGGACTGAGCAGCCAGGTGCCCCTGGACCTTAAAAGTTCCTTACGAATTCTGAATAATAGACCCTTGTCAGATACATGATTTGCAAATATTTCCTCCTAGTCTGTGGGTTTTCAGTCTCTTGATAGTGTCCTTTGTTACACAGAGTCTTAAAATTTTGACGAAGCCTCACTTATCTATTATTTTTTGTTGCCTGTGCTTTTGGTGTCATGTTTAAGAAACCTACGCCAAATCCAAGGCCATGAAGAATTATCCTTGTTTTTCCCTGCAGCTTTGAGGTATAATTGACAAATAAAATTGTATGTATTTAAAGTGTACAACATTGATGATTGCATAGAGGTATATGTTGTGAAATAATTACCATAATCAATTAATACCTCCATCACTTCACATAGTTACCTTTTTCTTTTTTTGTGGTGAGAATGCTTAAGATCTACTTTCTTAGTAAATTTCAAGTATACAATGTGGTATTATTAACTATAGTCACCATGCTGTACATTCACTCCTTGGAACTTATTCATCTTATAACTGAAAGTTTGTATCATTTAACCAACATCTCCCCATGCTCCCCCTGCTCCCAACCCCTGGCAACTACCACTCTGTTTCTATGTGTTTTGTTTTTTTTTTTATTCCACATATAAGTGATACCATATAGTATTTGTGTTTCTCTGTCTGGCTTATTTCACTGAGCAAAAGGATTTCCAGGTTCATCCATGTTGTCTCAAAAGGCAGTTTCCTTTTTTATGGCTGAATAATATTCCATTGTATCTATATGTTACATCTTCTTTATCCATTCGTCCATCAGTAGAAATGTTGTTTCCATGTCTTGGCCATTGTGAATAATGATAACAATGAATAAGGGAGGACAAATATAACTTTGAGGCATTGGTTTCATTTCCTTTGGATATATACCCAGAAGTGGGGTTGCTAGGTCATATGTAGTTCTATTTTTAATTATTTGAGGAACACCCATATTGTTTTTCATAATGTATGTACCAATTTACATTCTCCTCAACAATGTAGAGGGGTCCCTTTCCTCCAGATTGTCTCCAACATTTGTTATTTCTTGTCTTTTTGATAATAGCCATTCTAGCAGGTTGCAGTCATTTATCCTTGCTGTTTTCGTTTGCATTTCCCTGATGATTGGTGATGTTGAGCATCTTCTTATATACCTATTGGGCATTTGTATATTCTTTGGAAAACCCTCTACAGGTCCTTTGTCCATTTTTATTTTTATTTATTTAATTTTATTTTTTACGCTTATTTATTTTTGAGAGAGACAGAGCACAAAGGGTGGGGGGACAGAGAAAGAGAGAGACACAGCAAATCAGGCTCCAGGCTCCAAGCTAGCTGTCCGCACAGAGCCCGATGTGGGGCTCGAACCCACGAACCATGAGATCATGACCTGAGCCAAAGTTGGATGCTCAACCGACTGAGCCACTCAGGCGCCCCTCCTTTGTCCATTTTTAAATCATATTTTGTTTGTTTTGCTATTGAGTTTGTGAGTTGCTTATATACTTTAGGTATTACCCCTTATCAGAGAGTTAGTTTGTAAATATTTTCTCCCATTCCCTAGGTTACATTTTCATTTTGCTGATGGCTTCCTTTTCTGTGCAGAAGCTTCTTAGTTTCAGGTAGTCCCAATTGTTTATTTTGCTTTTGGTGTCATACCCCACCGCACCCCTAAATAATTGCCAAGACCAGTATCAAGGAGCTTCTCCTCTTCTAGGAGTTTTACAGTTTCAGGTCTTACATTTAAGTCTTTATCCATTTTGAGTTAATTTTTGTGTCTGGTGTAAGATATGGGTCCAGTTTCATTCTTGTACATGTGGCTATCCAGTTTTACCAACAGTGTATGTTTTTGGTGCTCTTGTCAAAGATTAGTTGACCACATACACATGGGTTTATTTCTGTTGGTCTATGCATCTGTTTTCATGCTAGTACCATACTGTTTTAATTACTATAGCATTTTAATATAGTTTGAAATCATGGAGTATGATGCCTCCAGGTTTGTTTTTCTTTCTTGAGATTCTGGTTGTTTGGGGTGTTTTGTGGTTCTATATGAATTTTAGACTGTTATTTTTCTATTTCTGTAAAAAAAAATGCCATTGGAATTTTGACAGAGATTGCATTGAATCTTTAGCTCACTTTGGGTAGTATGGGTAGTATTACAATCTTTTATTAATGTCTTATATTTTTCAGTGTATAGGTCTTTCACCTCCTTGGTTAAATTAGTCCTAAGTATTTTATTGTTTTTAATGATATTGTAAATGGGATTGTTTTTAAATTTCTCTTCTAGATAGTTTGTTATTAGTATTTAGAAATATAGCTAAATTTTATGTGTTGATTTTGTATCCTGAAACTACTGAATTTGTTTTTATTTTTGTTTTTGTTTTGGTGGAGTCCTTGGGATTTTCTGTATATAAAAACATGACATCTACAATCAAACAACAATTTTATTTCTTCCTTTGTGATCTGGATGCTTTTTATTTCTTTCTCTTACCTAATAGCTCTGGCTAGGACTTCCAGTACTGAGTTGAATAGAAGTGCGAATAGTAAGCACCCTTGTTTTGTTCCTAATCTCCCCCATTGTGGGGCTTGACTCACAACCCTGAGATCAAGAATCGCGTGCTCTACCAAGTGAGACAGCCAGGCATTCCAAACATTTTCTAAAAATAAAGTCTATGCCCAACATGGGGCTTGAACTCAGACCCCTAGATCAAGAGTTTCAAGCTCTACTGATTGAGCCAGACAGGTGCCCCAGTTTTGTTCCTAATCTTACAGAAAAAGCTTTAGACCTTTCACTTTTGTGTATGATGTTAGCTGAAATATTGTGATATATGACTTTATTTATGTTGAGGTACATTCCTTCTATACCTAATTTATTAAGAGTTTTTATCATGAAAGAATGTTTTTTATCACATCTGTTGAGATGATCATGTAATTTTTATCCTTCATTCTGTTAATGTGTTTCACATTTGTGGATCTGAGTATATGAACATCTCAGGGATAAATCCCACTTGATCATGGTGCATGACTTTTAATGTGCTGCCAAATATGGTTTGTAAGCATTTTGTTGAGGGTTTTTGCAAGTATGTTAATCAGGGATCTTGGCCAGTAATTTTCTTTTCCTGCAATGTCCTTGTCTGGTTTTAGTACCAGGGTAAGGCTGGCCTCATATAATAAGTTTGGGAGTGTTCCTTCATCTTCAGTTTTTTGGAAGAGTTTGAAAAGGATTGGTATTAATTCTTCTTTAGATGTTTGGTAGAATTCACCAGTGAAGGATTCATCTGGTAGAATTTACCAGGTCCGTCTGGTCCTGGGCTTTTCTCCATTGGGAGATTTTTTTTATTGTTGATTTAGTGTCCTAACTAGTTATGGGTCTATTTAGATTTTCTATTTCTTCATGATTTAGTCTTGGTAGGTTGTATGTTTCTAGGAATTTATCCATATCTTCTAGGTGATCCAATTTTTTGGTTATGTATATTATATATATATAATTGTTCATAGTGGTCTCTTATGATCCTTTGTACTGTGTGGTATCAGTTGTAATGCCTTCTTTTTCATTTCTGATTTTATTTTCCAGTAGAAACCTCCAACTGCTTCCATTGTTGTACAAATTTACATCCCCACCAACAGTGTACTATGGTTCCCTTTTCTCCACATCCTCATCAACACTTGTTATTTTTTGTTTTTTTCATAATAGCCTATCTGATGGGTCTGAGGTTATATCTCATTGTTGTTTTTATTTGCAGTTCCTTGATAATTAGTGGTGTTAAACATCTTTTCATGTGCCTGTTGGTCATATGTGTCTTCTTCAGAAAAATGTCTATTCAAATCCTTTACTTATTTTTTTCTTCTTTTTAAAAAAATTTATTTATTTTGAGAAAAGGAGAGAGAGAGAGGGAGAGAGAGAGAGAGAAAGTGGGGGAAAGGCAGAGAGAGAGAGAGGGAGAGAGAGAATCTCAAGCAGGCTCCATGCTGTCAGCTTGGAGACAAACATGATCTTCATGAGATCATGACCTGAGCGGAAATCAAGTAAGATGCTCAACTGACTGAGCCACGTAGGTGCCCCTCCTTTACTTATTAAAATTGTTTTTATATTAAGTTGTATGAATTCTTTATATATTTTGGATAGTACCCTCTTATTGAATGTTTGATTTGAAAATATCTTCTCTGATTCAGCAGGTTGCTTTTTATTTTGTTGATGGTTTCCTATGCTGTACATGTAGTCTCACATAATCCCATTTGTTTATTTTAGCTATTGTTTCCTTGTCTAAGGAGATTGGTCCAAAAAAATTGCTAAGACTGATGTCAAAGAACTTACTATGTTTTCTTCCAGGAGGTTTATAGTTTCAGGTCTTATATTCAAGGTAGATTCAATAATTTCAATTGACTTATCTTCAAGTATGCTGATCCTTCTTTCTACCTTCTCAAGTTTGTTGTTGAATTCCCCCAGTTATTTTTTTCATTTAAGTTGTTGTATTTTGGGGTCTAGAATTTTTGTTTGGTGTATTTAAAATAATTTGTACCTCTTTATTGATAGTCTCATTTTGCTCAGACAGTATTTTTTGAGATTTCTCTTTGTTCTTTGCGCATGGTCTCCTTCAGCTCTTTGAACAGATGTTTTTACTTTTCCAAGAAATTTTTGCCAGGTATTTTGTTGTGGGTGGTCCCTGAAGTTTCTGTTCTGTTATCTCTGCAGTTAGCCATTGACCTGACAAAAGTTTCTCTACCCATTTCCCACTAAAAGGGTCTTGTCCCTTTTAATATTGTGATTTATGCCACTGTGGAAGCTGCTGCAGCCCAAAAGAGCTGCAACCAAGGGAAGCATCTGCACCTGTCCTGCAGGGAACTACCAGACAGACAAAAATGCACAATCCCCAATTTTTGGAGGATGAGATTATCTGCCACCAGCAAGACATTCCAGGAATGTGTGCCACTATCTCCACAGTGTTAGGTAGTAGCTAGTTGATACATGACGCTTTCATATGAAAGATCAAGCATCCTCTCCTTCAATCAAGCACTCTTCTGACTGTTATAAGTATGGTGTGTGTATTATTGGGTCATGGCTTAGAACCTATATTTAAATCCAGATTGGGACTTCAGAGTTGTGATCATTGGGTTAGAACTTGAAAACCCATCTAGTTCTCAGAGTGCTAAACCGAGGACCATGCTCCTTCATACCCAGAGTTATCCTACATTTCTGAAGGACAGCTTCTTTGGGGATAGGGAGACTGTAGGGAGATGTAGAGAGGATAAGAAATGGGAGGAATAAAGTCAGGACAGAGTGGGTGAAACAAGATAGTGACAGAAAGATTATGCCTATGAAAAGGGTGTTGTTCTAGGATACAGAAGGGCTGGGGATTAGAGACGGGGATATTGTTAGATGGGGAATATGGGCATGGTATTTTATTTCAAGGCCCACTGGGGAGAGGGGCTGGAATCTGCGTAAATTAAAGGAGTGATAATTGAGCTCTTGCATCTGAGGTTTTACTTTAGGCAGGGCAGGGAGTGCCTCAGCTGGCAAGAGGCTGGCATTCTTGGGACAGGACTGGGCAAAAACAAAGAGATAAGATACCTTGGGTCTTTTACCTGTCTGATGGTAAATCTTGGCACTGGAAAGCTTTTAATTCCCATATCTTCAATCTCTCCTTCCCTTCCTACCCCCCACCCTTCTGTGGAAGTGTTTAAGTAAGTAGCCAGCAGCTGTTTCTGAAGTTCCCAGAAAGGTAGGATGGCATGGGCACTGGGAGTGTGTGTGTGTATGTAGATGATTCCAAGTCATATCATATTAGATTGTTTCCACTGTTTCCAAACTTGGCTGTACTTCAGAATCATATGAGGAGCTCATTAAAAATACAGAATTAGAGTCACAACCCCAGACCATCTTAAATAGAATCTCAGATTAGAGTAAAAGGATCTGTATTTTTTTTTAATTCTCCAGGTACCTCCAAACATTTGGTGGAGTAGGGCTGGGAGAGCCATCTGGGCCTATTTTGCTCCCTGTCGCAAACTCCAGATGGGCACAGAGCCTGTGATAGGTAACAGAGATGGTGTGGGGGAAGAGGAAGCTAGGGTGATATACCCCCAACCTTCCTGAGGGAGGGGACTTTCTGGTCTGGCACAGCTTGTAGAAAAAGGGAGAGCATGGCTGGGAAGAGGTAAGGACTGTACTACTTCCACTACCAAAAGTCCAGGTTCTCTGTCTTTCCTAAGACATCCTGTCCCTTTCCCCTCGTTTATGCTATCATGGTGGGAGGGGGCACTTGTTTGTCAGATGGTGTCTACAGTCCCCTTAGGTCCCATCCTTGACTGCCTTTCCTCAACTCAGGAGGCTTTTCCTAGGACCTACTATAAGTCCTCACCTCTGAACTTGAGCTTGTAGTGGTAGACCAGCTATAGGGAGATATTTCATCTTGCAGGTATTGGGGCCTGCCTCCATGGTTATTCCTGGGAACCTAAGTTAAGGACCATGAGAGAAAGAAGGGAAGGAGTGGAGGCTTTGCTGGAGGTAGATACTTGGCTGGACAGAAAGCCAGGACTGGAGTTACTCTCAGAGCAGGAAAATGACAGCAAATCTCTGTCACACACTGGGCTGCAGATGACTGAGCTCATTAGGTGGAGGTAGGGGCATGGCAGGACAGCAGTGAGGAAATGTGGAAGGTAGTGGAGCCCAGGTATAGACACAGTCCACAGGAGTGGGGTTGAGACAATGAAAGGAGTCGCTATCCTTCCCGGGGAACTCAAGTCTGCCACACAGCCATTCCTCTGCATTCAGCTGCTGGCCTGGGCTCATCCCACCCGTAGTCCTATTGAAACCCTGTGCTTGGTGTGGGGATCTGAAGCTTGCAGCCCTAAAACAAGCCCTTTTTTGGTTCTCAGGACAGGCTGAATGTAGACATTGGGGAAGGGGACACAGAGACTCAGATGGCTATACATCTGAGATGTGAGTGTCCAACTAAAACTTGCAGTCTGTTGAGTGAATATTTTGGCTTGGTGAGCTTCTGACAGAGCCTAAGTAGTGTCTGACAATCTCTAGGGTGGCCAAGGGGCAGAGGAGTGTTATACTTGGAGGTCTTGTTGCCTGGGGGTGAGAGATGATGGGTTAGGGGATGATATGGCTGACTTTCAGCTTTACCTCTGCTGATGAGTTCATTGTGAATATACCCTTTCACCAGATTGAGATCCTGAATAGGGGAATAAGAGGTGTGCTAATTCACCCCAACTCTCCCCAGTGTCAGCAGGCCCACTACCTATTTAGGACAGGCACCTGGGCCAGGCTCTGCAGTAGAGGTCCTAGGTAGGGTATTGCAAGAGCCTGGAAATCCCCACATCCCTTCAGGCCTAGGTCTCAGGCACATTTGCTCCCTCCTGGTATGGTGTTCCAGGGCAACAGATGCTCCCAGCTTGGCAGGCAGGAGCCAGGGAAGGGTGTGGTGGGAATTTCAGCTGAGAGGCTAGACTAATCTCAGAACAAGGGTTGGCATGAGTTGGGTCCCTGTAGGTTCTTCTGCCTAAGGAGAGTCAAAGGGCCTGGGCACCTTGGTGCTCCTGGGTTCCAGCAGAACACTGAGCCCTTCAGGGACATCCTACCCTGATGACTGTGCAGGTGTTACTGAAGGAGCTACTGAGTTCCTGGAGTGCAGATGATCTCTACTGTCATAAGTGTGTGCTGTTTGTGGGCCTAGTAGAGGTGCAGACATTACTCAGTGTGTAGCTTTCTATGGTTAAGGTTAGTGTTAGGTAACTATGCTTAGACTAGCACTGATGCAGTAGTTACAGATTGGAGGTAGAAAGTGGTGAGCATAAGGCAAGGTAAAGATTTTGGGAAGTAGTACCCACCAGCATTACTTTGAAAGGATGTGTCTGTCTGCTTTCTTCTTCCCTTAGAGTCTATCTCTGCTGAAAGGCTGGGGGTAAGGAACTGCAGTAAACTGGAGACAATACTGGGGAGAGGTGTGTAAGTGAGGAATGGGGCTGCTGAGGAGGGCAGTGGACTCACTTGTTGACCTTGTCATTTCTCTGAAAGCACACAGCCAAGTTGTTGAGACCAGAGGTATGCATGTGGATCCAAGACTATCCTTATTAAAGGACAAGGAATGGCATGGATATTACAGTGCAGAGCTTAGAGGAGGGAGAGACAGGCCTGGGTGGCCTAGGAGGAGAGCAGCTTTGAAGGATGGATTTGGTTGGACTGCATTTGTGCTTTAGGTCTGCAAGATGGTCTGTGT
>PISW01013913.1:0-23484 GCA_004023785.1 Mungos mungo
CTGCCCCTTCCCCCTTAAGCCCTGGCAATCATTAGTTTGTTCTCCTTTCTTTAATTTTGTCACTTTGGAAGTGAGACATAAATAGAACCGTGTGGTCTCTCACCTTTTGGAATTGGGTTTTATCTCAGTATAATGCTGTAATCTGGATTACATTAATTGACTTTTGAAAATTGAACCAACTCTACATCCTTGGAATAAAATGTACCTGGTCATTGTGTATATTTCTTTTTAATATATAGAAAAAATGTGGAGGAATAGAAGAATTTATTTGCTCATATTTTGTCATGGAATTTTTGGTCTGCATTCATGAGGGATTTTGGGATTTTGGTATTTTTTGGCACTGGGCACTGTTTTCTGTTTTTGTTTTTGTTTTTAATTAAGTAGGCTCTATGCCCCAGGTGGGGCTTGAACCCATGACCCATGAGATCAAGAGTTGCATACTCTACTGAGCCAGCCAGGTGCCCCTGTCTGTGTGGTTTCGTATCAGGTCCTACTGGCCTAATAAAGTTATTGAATGGGAAAGTATTCGCTCCTGTTCTGTTTTCTGGAGGAGACTGTGTAGAATCGGTGTTAATGTTTTTTAGACATTTAGTAGAATTTTCTAGTAATACCATCTGGGATTAGAAGTTTCTCATTTGGGGGTTTTATTAGTTTGTGTTTTTCAAGGAATTGGTCTGTTTTATTTAGGTTATCAGTTTTATGTGTGGAGAGTCTGTTCCTGTATTATAATTTTTTTAATGTTTATTTTTGAGAGAGAGAGAGAGAGATCGAGAGAGAAAGAATGAGTGAGTGAGTAGGGAAGGAAGACGCAGAATCTGCAGCCAGGCTCTGAGCTGATGTGGGGCTTGAACTCAGGAACTGTGAGATCATGACCTGTGCCCGAGTCATGGGTTTAGCGACTGAACCATCCAGGGGCCCCTCCGGTATTAGGATTTTGATGTCTGCAGGGTCCGTAGTACTGTCCCCCCTTTCATTCCTAATATTGGTAATAAGCATCTTTTCTCTTTTTCTTTGTCAGTCTTACTAGAGGTTTGTCAGTTTTTTGGATCTTTTCAAAGAACCAGGTCTTTGTTTTATTTTCTCTGTTTGGCTGTTTTCCATTTCATTGATTTTGACTTTTGTTTCCTTCCTTTGCTTGCTTTAGTTTATTTTGTTATTTATTTTTCTGTGTTCTTGAGGGAAACCAGATAATTCATATGAGACTTTTCCTCTTTTCTGATGTATGCATTGGTGCTACGTATTTTCCTCTCGGCACTGCTAGCTGTGTCTCCCTAATTTTGGTGTGTTGTATTTTAAATTTTCATTCGGTTCAGCATACTTTAAGTTTACTTTTTATTTATTTTGAGAGAGAGAGATGGAGAGCAAATGGGGGAGGGCCAGAGAGAGAAGGAGAGAGAGAATCCCAAGCTGATCGCACAGAGCCGGCCATGGGGCTCGAACTCACAGAACCCCGAGATCATGACCTCAGCTGAAATCAAGAGTTGGATGCTTAACTGACTGAGCCGTCCAGGCGCCCCAGCTCAGTGTACTTCTTGATTTCCCCAGAGACCTTCACTTCCATTGACTATTTAGAATTGTGCTGTTTAGTTGCCAAGTGCTCGCCACCCCCCCATTACATTCCTGTTACTGGTTCCTAGTTTGATTCTGTTGTCATTGGAGAATGCACTCTGGGGTTTCAACTTTTAAAAATTTGTTGAGGTTTATTTTCTGGCTCAGGATACGGTCTGTCTTCGTATTTGTCCTGTGGATACTTGAAAATGACATGTATCTGCTATGGTTGGGTGGAGTACTCTGTAAGTATTGATTAGATCCCATTGGTCAATAGTGTTGAATTCTTCTATATCCTTATTGATTTTCTTTCAAGTCCTAGTAGTTGTTGGGAGAAGTTTCTATATACAGAGCTGTAGATTTGTCTTTTTTCTTTTTCACCGCCATCAGTTTTTGCTTTGTGAAATTTGTATCTCTGCTGTTTGGTACCTACACATTTAGGGTTGCTGCGTCTTCTGTGTGGATTTACCCTTTTAAATTCATTGTCACTACGAAACGTCCCTCTCTGTCTCTGGTAATATTCTTTGCCCTGAAGTCTCTTTTATCTGATATTAATGTAGCCAATTCTGCTTTTTTTTTTAAATGTTTTATTTATTTTTGATACAGAGAGAGACAGAGCATGAAAGGGGGAGGGGCAGAGAGAGAAGGAGACACCGAACCGGAAGCAGGCTCCAGGCTCTGAGCTAGCTGTCAGCACAGAGCCTGACGTGGGGCTTGAACCCACCAACGTGAGATCTGACCTGAGCCAAAGTCGGCCGCTCAACCGACTGAGCCACCCAGGCGCCCCCAATTCTGCTTTTTTTGATTAATGTTTGCATGATACATTTTTTTTTCATCCATTTACTTTCAACCTGCCTATAATGCAGTATTTGAAATAACTTTCTTGCAGACACCATATGGTTAGGCCATGCTTTTTTTTTTTTAATGTCTCTTTATTTTTAAGAGAGAAAGACACAGCGTGAGCAGGGGAGGGGCAGAGAGAGAGAGGGAGACAGAATCTGAAGCAGAGCCATGCTTTTTAATCCAGTCTTACAGTCTGTCTTTTAATTGGTGTATTTAGACCATTTACATTTAATGTAACTATTTGTATGTTAGGGCTTAAGGATACTATTTAATTGTTTTGTATTTTGTTGGTTTTTTTCTCTTACTTTTTGTCTTCCCCCCCCCCCCCCCCCCCGCCTTTCTGTGTGTTACTTGAAGATTCTTTAGAATTTCATTTTGATTTATATACAATTGATCCTTGAATGATGCTGGGTTAGGGGTATCCTCACAGTTGAAAACCCACATGTAAGTTCTGACTCCCCTAAAACTGAATTACTGATAGCCTTACCAATAACATAAGTCAATTAAAATATAATTTATACGTTAAATATATTATACACTGTAGTTTTACAATAAAATAAGCTAGAGAAAAGAAAAATGTTATTAAGAAAATCATGAGGAAGAGAAAATATGTTTATAGTACTGTATTTGTATTCACTGAAAAAAAGCGTGTATCGGTAGGGGAGGTGGGGACATGGTGGCAGCATGGCAGCTGTGGTCCCAGGATGCTGGACTTTCACAGCCTGGTGGCCTTAGCTCAGCAGTTGCAGCTCCGGGGTGGCCCCTGGGCAGCATCACAGGCCTGGAGGTGGCGTGTGCCATTGGCGGCCTAGGCATGCCTGAATGCGCGGGCCTGGGGAAGATGGCATGGCTGGTGGGAGGGGTCTGCACCTGACGGGGAGGGGCTGAGGTCTGTGGCGACCCTGGTACAGCCCTGGAGCCTGAGTGTGTGAAGGAGGGCCAGAGACCCCACTGGACCCAGTCACCCCCTCAGCACACCGGGGAAACTGTAGCCATGCCTGGTTCTAGATCCATGGGGGAGGTGTTGATGGCCTCCACCAGCCCCCCGACACCGAGGGCAGCAGGACCGACCTCAGCACAGTCTCTTTGATTAGGTCCCGTGGAGAGTGGGGTGGACAGTTCTAAGTAAACGTTCTGTGGCTTTTGCTGTCGGCTCTTAAAAATAAATCTGCATATAAGTAGAACCCTTGCCGTTCAAACCCATGTTGTTCAAGAGTCAACTTTATAGTGTTTTTGAGTGTATTTCTTTGTATAGCACTTTCAGTGGCTGCGCTGGGTGTCATATTCTAGGTACATAATTTACCACCAGTCTACGAGTGTCATCATTTTACCAGTTTTAGTGAGATGTAGACATTCTCCTCCTCCATTTGTAATATAATTGTGATAAATGTTTCCTCTGTGTTGACTATTTCCTGAGTCTGTTTGGAAGCACATCAGACAGTGTCCTGTGATTATGATTTAAGCGTTGTGATGTAATGATCATCAGCGATTGCTTTAATCATCAAGTGTAATTTAGAAAACTCAGGAGGAGGAGTCCATGCTAATTACCCATATTTTTGCTTACTGTGCTCTCCCCTCCTTCCTGATGTTTCCAGGTTCCTTTCAGCATTTCCTTTCTGTTTCGAGAAATTCCCGTAGCCCTTCTTTTAGGATAGGTCTGCTGGCAACACATTCTTTAAGTTTTTATTCATCTGAGAATGTCATGATTTCCCCTTCATTCCTGAAGGATCTCACTCTGGTTATAGGATTCCTGGTTGACAGCTCTTTTTTTTTTTTTCAGCACTGAAGATTGTGCCACTTTCTTCTGACCTCTGCAATTTTTGATGAGGAATCTATAATTTGATTTTTTTTCCTTCTATACGTTAGGTGTCATTTTTTTCTCAGTGCTTTTAGGATTCTTTCTCTTTGGTTTTCTAGAAGTTTGACCATGTTGTGTTATGAAGTGGGTTTCTTTTGCTGCCTGCTGCTTGGGGTTCAGTTAGCTTCTTGAATCTGTAAGTTCATGTCTTCTGCCAAATTTGGGAGTTTTCAGCCTTTATTTCTTCTAGGGTGTGTGTTTTCTGTTTGTTTTGTGTTGTGTTGTTTGTTTTTAGCTCTGCCCTCTTCTCTCCTTTTGGGACTCTGATGACATGAATGTTAGATCTTTTGTGATAGCCCCACCCCCTGAGCTCTCCCCTTCCCCCAATTCATTTCCTCTCTCTTGTTCAGTTTGGGTCATTTCTGTTGTTCTACCTTACAGGTCCCTGATCATCTCCCCTACACTCTGAGGTTGAGTTGAAGGTTGAATCTTTTTATTTTAGTTACTTTATTTTTCAGTTCTACGATTTCTGGTTTGTTCTTCTTTATATTGTCTGTTTCTTTGCTAAAACTTAATTTATTTTGAGAGAGACAGAGACAGCATGAGTGTGGGGGGCAGATAGAGAGGGAGGGAGAGAGAATCTCAAGCAGACTCCATGCTGCTGGCAAAGTGCCCAATGTAGGACTCGAACTCATGAAACTGCGAGATCAGGACCTGACTGACTGAGGCTCCCCCCCCCCCCCCCCCGCGGCCTGCTGAAACTTTGTTTCTTTGCTAAGACTGTGTTTTCTCATTAGTTTCAATCACCGTCGTAATTGCTTCTTGGCTCTTTTCAAACCTTTCTCACATAATTTTCATTGTTCTGCCATCTTGGTGATGACATCTATTGTCTTTTCTTATTTAGTTCGAAATCTTCCTGGTTCTTGGAACAATGGTGATTTTTTTACATTGAAGTCTGTACATGTTAAGTATTATTTTATGTGACTCGGTCTTCATTTAAATTGTCTGCTTCTGCTGGCTTTCTTTGCCACCGCTCTGGCCGGGAAGATGGCGGCACTGCCTGTTACTTCCAAGCAGGGGTGGGTGCCCTGATTCCCCGCTCAAACTCTTGATATTCAGTGAGGGCTCCTCCTTCCTGTTGAGCAGGAGTGGGGGTTCAGGTTCCTCATGGGGCCGTCACTGATACCCTCCTGCCTGGACAGGTAGAAGAGCCTTGCGATGCCCCCCAAGTGGCCTCAGCTAACGCCAGGAGAGTAGGTGGCCTCATTACCGCTGGGCGGTGATGAAAGTTCTAACTCCTGCTGGGCCTCCCAGCGGGGGGGGGAGGGGCACCTCATTACCCCTTGGGCAAGCCGAGGCTCCCTTCATAGTCTCCACTGACACCAGAGGGGAGAGCAAGGGGAGCTGTTACTCCCTGGTGGAGACGAACGGCCCAACCTTCTATGTGGTCTTGTCCGGCGTGACCCAGAGTCACGGGGGAGGGGCGGGGGGTGGTGGTGAGGGTTTGGTCACCTCATTCCAGCCTGGCGACGGTGGCGGCTTCCTGCTCGTCCTGTACTGGCGTGGATGTTGGGGCCATGGTTCTTCCTGTTGTGTTTGGAGGAGAACGGATGTTACCTAAACACTTTCTGTCCTGCTAGACTGCCCCTTGCTGCTCCTTTGACTAGAGAGAGGGAGTCTTTACTGGGGCCCGTTTTTCCTCCTGCACCTGTTAGCAGATCTGGGTTGCTGGCTCAGCTCTCCATCTTGCATGTAAGGGGGAAAAACTCAGGGGACTCACCCCTGTGTCATTTCTTGGGTCCTGGGATTCCTGGCTAGTCCACCTTCTTCCTTCCATCTTTTAGGGCCTTCCAATATTTATATATAATATAAATCATAATATAAGGTATATGTATTTATGTATAACATAAATTATATATAACGTCCAGGGTATTTAATTGGAGTTAGTGGAAGGAGTCCCTAAAACAGAAGTGGTCTGTGTTACCCAGTTGAAATCCCTTCTTAGCAGATATAACTGGCTGTTGATTTCCTGTCCTGTTTATCCCTTATGGGATCCCACACCCTTTAAACTCTGCCCGGCACACAGTCAGTAACTGCTGACGTTCTATGGTGAGGATGGTGATTCGCAATCTGGATGGTCTCCTGTTGAACTCCAACCCACGGTTTTTCAGATCCTCCTGGTCTGTGGGGAGGAATGTCCGAAAATCTAGATTTTATAGGGGCGCCTGGTTGGCTCAGTCAGTTAAGCGTCCAACTTCAGCTCAGCTCATGACCTCATGGTTCGTGGGTTCGAGCCCCACGTTGGGCTTTGTGCTACAGCTCAGAGCCTGGAGCTTGTCTTTACATTCTGTGTCTCCATCTTTCTCTGTCCCTCCCCTGCTCGCGCAGTCTCTCAAAAATAAATAATAAAAAATTTTTTTAAATTGTAACAAAATCTAGATTTTATAAAAATGTCCTACTTTTAAAATATTGGCAATTAAAAAATTCAAAAAGCAGTGCAGGTCAGAAGGAAAACCGTGTGTGTGGAATTCATTTTGTCTACAGCCAGACGGTTGGCAACTTTTCCTTAAAGGTCTTACGACCAGCATATATGGCCGGAAGGCATCCTCTGCAGGTCAGCTCTTCTCTCCGGCTTGAATGGGAGGCGGGGGATTCCTGGTTGCTGGTGCCCTAGCCTGTGTTTGCTCGGGAGCTCAACGTGGTTTCTGTCCGGACAGCGCTTGGCTTTTTCTCTGGGGATGTTCCTGGAAACTTAGAAGGCGTATTGGATGGAGCTGCACGGAGCAGCTGCCCATGTGCCCAGAGGACTTGGCTCGCATAATGTGGGCACTGCGGAGTGATCAGGCGCCAGGGCAGAGCGCTGTCATGTCGTGGTACGGAGGTGACGGCGGCGAGTGGGCAGAGCACAGAACGCTCGCTTTGAAGTGAGTGGGCGGCCTCACGGCTCTGCAAACGCTGGAGAGAAATGAGGAGCAGCTAGTGTCTCACTTGAAGTGACCTATTTAGGAACATTTTGAGAAGAGGATGTGAAATGTGAAAATAGGTAGTTTCTAGAATATTCTAAGGCCGATAAAACCCCTCGTTTGGTGTCCTTGTTGAGGGTTAGCATGTCAGAAGTAGAAGTTGTGTATCTCAAAACAGCGGTTACTAAATTTTTTGTAACTCATAAAATTTGTTTTAAAAAAGTTAACCAACTGGAGGGCCTGGGGGGGCTCAGTCAGTTAAGCATCTGACTTCGGCTCAGGTCATGATCTCACGGTTCGCGGGTTCCAGCCCCGAATCAGGCTCTGTGCTGACAGCTTGGAGCCTGGAATCTGCTTCAGATTCTGTGTCTCCCTTTCTCTCTGTCCCTTCCCCACTCATGCTGTGTCTCTCTCTGTCCCTCAAAAAATAAAACATTAAAACAGTTTAAGAAAGAAGTTAACCAATAGCCTTGAACTTTATCCATCCTTGGATACTGAACTATTCAAATTGATGTCTTAGACCGAATGCTATTTCCAAGTCTAAAACACATGGTCATCTCTCTTTAAGGGTTAATTTCTCAGTATGATGGGTTGGCATCTGGGCCAAGAGTGATGTTGTACAGATAGTGTTGAATGAAGACATTTCGGAGGGGAAATGGCGTATAAAATCCCATAGTTTGGCCATAAATAGCAAGGGTTTGGGCCCTCAGAAGCTCAAAAGGCAAGAATTCACCTCTTTTAGGGGCATCTGGGGAGCTTGGTTGGTTGAGTGTCCAGCTTCAGCTCAGGTCATGATCTCAGGTTTGTGGATTCAAGCCCTACATCAGACTCTGGGCTGAAGCTCAGAGCCTGGAGCCTGCTTTCGATTCTGTGTCTCCCTCTCTCTCTGCCCCTCCCCGCTCATGCTCTGTCTCTCTCTGTCTCAAAAATAAACAAAACGTTAAAAAAGAAAAAATTCATTTCTTTTATTTCTCTTGCTTTTCAGCAGTGCAGTCCTGTCCTGGGAACAGTGGGTGGAGGCCCTGCTTCATTTTGAGGGCATAGTAATGGGAGTGTGTGCAATTGGCAAATAAAGGAATTTCTCTTTTCTTGCCTTTCCCCCCCTTGAGTAGCCATTGTTCAATCAAGTATAGTAATTGTGCCTTTAACTTAACTACATGCTACAGCATTTGGGAGCCAACCTAACAGGAGCGGAGTCCTCCCCGCTGGCCTCCCTGGCCTTAGAACTCCATGAGGGGGTGGACCAGAGGGCAGGCAGCCGGGAACCCCCAAAGTGGGTGGGATTTGGGGTTGGAGGGAGTAGGTTTCCCCCCGTTGGCCAGGAAGTGTGACTTTGGGAGAGAGTAACTTGCTTCTCCAGGGGGTTCGAAGTCCTAATCCCTGGATGGGAACAGTGAGACCAGTATCAGAGGTTGTTTGTGAGAGTGTCTGTTTATTTAGTGTTTTTTGTTTGCAGGGACCCTAGGTAGGCACTCAGCACACATATGTAATCTTCACAGCAACCTGTTAAAGTCATTGTATTTTCACCGTGTTAACTAATGAGAAAACATGAACATCTGCTCCAGAGTGCCTGGACCTCCACCCCCCACCCCCGTGCCCCCACATCTGCCCTGGGGTCTTGTCCACCTACCAGATGATGGGTGAGGAGCCCAGAGGGGTGAAGGCTCCCAAGCTCACAGAGCTTTGTCATCTTCGCCAAGGGCCTGAACTCGGCAGCCTCCGTGTGTGCTGCTCTTTTCCCAGTAATGAATACGGTTTCTTAAGAACGGACGAGTTAGTGCACAGGCTGATCAAAGCGTTCTCCTGGGGGACAGGGAGAAGAGGCTTGCGGTATTTTTGTTTGTCACCATAATTTTTATGCTTATTTATTAGAAAAAACATTTTAATGTTTATGTTTGAGAGAGAGAGACCAAGAGCACGAGCAGGGAGGGGCAGAGAGAGAGGGAGACACAGAATCTGACGCAGGCTCCGAGCCTGACGTGGGGCTTGAATCCATAAACCACAAGATCATGACCTGAGCCGGAGTCGGAAGGATACTGAGCCACCCAGGTGCCCCTTAACCCGTTACTTTAAAAATTGTGGTGACAGGGGTGCCTGGGGGGCTAGTTGATTAAGCTTCCAGTCTTAATTTTTAAAGTCACAGGTTAAGGGGAGCCTGGGCGGCTCAGTCGGTTGAGCGTCCCACTCTTGACTTCGGCTCAGGTCATGATCTCACGGTTCATGAGATCAGCCCCACGTTGGGCTCTGTGCTGATAGTGCTGAGCCTGCTTGGGATTCTCTGTCTCAAAATAAATAAACTTAAATAAAATAAAATAAGTGAAAAATTGAATCATTTATATGCATTTTATTGTCTGTAGCAAGTTTCCCAGGAGCTACGTAAGGAGGGTGTAGGGCATTTTCAGTGAGTGTTTGCTACAACAGGGCGTCCATTAACCTGCCGCTGTGGCTGCGGGCCGTTCTTTCCCGCATCTCTGCACAGCCTGGGGGTGTGTTCGACGGGTGTGTCTTCCTTGCCTCTTTTCTTCTTGTTCCTTGGGTGTTCCTGCTTGGAAGCTGGCGTCCATCAAGTCCCCTCCACCCTACCCTGACCACACACACACACACACACAGTGACTATAGAGCATGCCATCCATCTCTTTTCTGCTCCTTCTGTCTAGAACATTCCACGCCCATCTTTGGAGCCTGTAGAACTTCATCCACCTTGCCTGACTTCCTTGTATTTTTCTTCTTTCTTCTCCAGAGCTCTTGCCGATACGCTCCCTGAGCCCCGGTGTTCGCTCCTCGATAACATCATGTTGATTGTGTAGAAATTGTCCCGGTTACTTGCTGGGCCCCCCTACTAGATATCGTAAGCCGCTCTCACACAGAATTCTCTGCAGATGCTTGTTGAGTGAATAAACGATTGTTTAGGTTGCATTTTTTTTCCCTCCGAGGTCGAGCTCACCACTTTTTCAGAAATCTGAAGTTTCTGGATTCCCGATAGCTGGATAACTGAGGTGTTGCACCGAAACAAAAATGCCCTTTTATTGTTTTGGTTTTGCGTTGAACGCTGACCATCTCCTTTGTTTGGAGTTCTGGCTTTTAAAAATTAGGAGTCAGGATTTCTGAAAATCATACCTTCGTATCCAGGAGAAACGTTTTGCGGTCAACCGACCTGCCATTCCGTGAGTGTCCTAATGCTCATCGAGACGGGCTTGGCCTTGCAGAGGGGCGGGTGCTGGGCAGCGGGTTTGAGAGGCAGGATCTCACTTCACCCTCCTGGTAACTCTGCCAGGAGGGTACTTTGGTTATCCGCCTTCTACGCAGGAAGGAACCAGGGCGGTCAAGATTAAATACAACTAGTTCAAGGTCATGTAGCTGGAAAGTGTCCTTGTGAGCGCTCAAGGTCAAGCTGTGTGATTCCAAGACAACACGGGAGAGTATTTATCCCCATCGCACGGGATAAATCCGTGGCTGTGCTCCGCCCTCTTCCTCATGAGTTTTAATATCTGCATAAATTCAAGGTGTCGTCTTCATCACTCATTTGAAATAGATATCGTCTCTAGACCCTGTGGGCTCAGCGTAGCCCCCCACCTAGTTTTTTGGACAGATTGTGAGCTAAGATTGATTTTTATAGTCTTGTCATGGCTGAAGAAAATAAAAACCAAAACAGTGTTCTGTGACCCGCGATGATTACATGCAGTCCAGATTTCAATGTCCATAAATAAAGTTTTATTGGCGCACAGCCACGCCCACTTGCATGCATTTTGCCTGTGGCCACTTTTGCCCTATTGTGGCGAGTTGAATAGTTGTGACAAGTGACAGCCTACAGCATAAAGCCTGCATTATTACTGTCTGGCCCTTTGCAGAAAAAGCTTGCCAACCTTGGCTCCGAACTGTAAGTCTGGGGAGCGTGTGTCTCCTGAACCCCTGGCCGGAGCGCTGAGAACACGGTGCCCGCATCCGCGGTCGGGCTGTGCGGTTTGGGGGGCGCTCCAAGCACTTAGCGGTTCTGATTCATCCCGGGGACCTGGGAAGGGGCTTCGCTCTGGAAATCCATGCTTACTGTGTAATCCCAGAGGCTCCCGTACCCAGAGGTCACCTGCGCTAATGCCTCCCCTGTTGTCACACTTGCTGGGGAAGAGGGACCACGGTACACTTGGATGGGGAAGCGGGGACCGCGACGTGGCTTCTGGTTCCAGGTGGTTTGCACGTGGCCACGCGGCTCATTGCGATTCCTCCCTCGGGGAGACGCCGCTGCTCCCCCGGCCGGGCTCACTCCGCTGCCACATTTCCTTCTTGCTTTAATCACAACGACTTTCTTTTGCCTTCTCCTTTGCTTCGTCTTGAAAGAGACCCAGTTTGCTTTTCTTGCCAGCTCTCTCCTGACTTTTCCCAGGGCTCACAAATGCTTCTCGAGGGTGATGTCATTTCCACGTTTCTCTTTCTTCTCCGGCACGACTTCGATGAGATCTGTGTATTTTAAAGCGTGAGCTGTGTCCTCGGGGAGTCGATCGCCGTAGCTCCTCGCGGGGACCGTGGCCCGACTTCGCCTCAGCTAACCTCACTTGCTTCGCACAATAGCGGTGGAATGTTCTGGCTTCCGTCGCATCAAGAGTGGGTCATGTATGTTCCATAGGCTTTCCAGAAACCTCATGCAGAAATTATGTGAACCAGATGGTACCCTTTCGAGTTGCCAGACACGCATATTTTAAGGAAATATGGTGTATTTATTCTCCTTGGGGGAGTTGGGGGGGCTCTTTGGAGCTGGAAGTCGGCTGAAGCCGCCATAATCGAAGCCGCTTTGGAGCTTGTGGGAACGAGGAGCGTGGTAATCCAGAAGGCCAGCGCAGATTGTTAGGAGGCAAATATTACTGGGTTTGTTTAGTTTTCTTCTCTGAGAAGGAGAGCCCTGTGGACTTAGGTAAAAGAAGGATTAATCCGTGGTGGTTTTTCTTTGATTAGACTAATGATTTGCTCCCTTCGATCTCGTGGGGGGGGGTTGTGGGGACCCTGAGAGTAGGGGTAGGAGGTGGGGGGGACTGTCTGGGTCCAGAGGGTGGGTGGGGAGGGAGGGCTGAGGCATTTAACTGCAAGCTAACGGGGCAGGGTGAGGTCACTCTAAGAGGAGACGTTGGGGAACTTGGGGTTGTGGCGGGACAGAGCCGATGGGAGGAAGGCTGTGGGATCTCCGTTGGTTCCCAGGTTCCCAGAGGCAGACCTGAGACAGTTTCTGGTTGCTGGTTTTGAGGTGACCCCAGGACACCCAGTGGGAGAGTGGGGAGGACAGACAAGGGGGAGAAGGAAGCCAGTAGGAAGTGGCCAAGTTAGTTACCTGTGCGGGTGTCTGGGCTCAGTCCTGGTGGGCGGGGAACTCCCAGAGACGGTGTGGTGGAAGGCATCGGAAAGTTCCCCGGCCAGAGGGAGGAGGCCGAGGGCACTCGTGCCCCACCTGCCCTGGGCGCCACTGGCCGAGGGCTGCAGGTGGGAGCTTTAATCGCCGGGCACTTTCGGTTTGCTTGCCGCACGGGCCGATGGAGCTGGAAAAAGCCCAGACGGAAGTCAGTCTAAAAGCTGCGGGTGCTCGGGGTGCTCGGGGTACCTGGGGGATTTGGCCAGTTACGTGCCCCGCTCTCGGTTTCCGCTCAGGTCATGATCTCATGGCTTCTGAGATCGAGCCCGGCATTCCAGGCCTACTTGGGATTCTTTCTGTCTCCCCCTCTCATTGCCCATCCCCTGCTCGCACTGTCTCTCTTTCTCTCTCAAACTAAATAAACATTTAAAAAAAAAAATTAAAGCTTGCAGGGGCTTGGAGCAAACAGGAGCATCTCGAAGTCGATCCCGGGACCATGGGCGGGGCCCTCATGGCACAGCTCTCCGCCCGCGAGGTGGACTGTGTGTCTGCCGGCGTCTGATCTTGGGTATGCTGTTGACTGCGCCTTAGTTTTTTCATCTGTAAAATGGGAAGTAATAATAGGCCCTCCTTCCTGGACTTGTGATGAGAACGAATTGAATGGATATGTTTAAGGCACTTGGTAGCATGCTTGCTGTATAGTAATTGCTAATGAAATACTAGCTCTTATTATTATATGATTATTCTCCAAGTTTCTTCAGGTTGTAATTAATTTTACCATGTTTGTTGTGATGTAAGACAAAAACCCTTGGAAGGAAAATTCATTTTTATCTGTTTCCTTGGACATCTAAAAAGATTTCTCCAATTTTTATTTTTAAACCAATGAAAAAAAATTCCTTTAACACTATCACCCTTATGCTCCCATTTTTATCTTTCGTTTCTTTGGAGTCTGTCAACATAAGTTCCTGCGTCTACGCCGTTGTAACAGTTGATGACCAGCTCCGTGTTTATCGCCGTCTGATCCGATACCGAATGACGACCCTGTGCGGGCATGATTGCCGGGCTCATCTCACTCTACAAAGAAGAGGCTACTGTCCCTATTGGACAGATGGGGAAACTGAGGCACACAGAGCTCATTCAGCTTTTTTCAAAACACACGGTTGGCACTTTGTGGGGCCCCTCGCGATGAGTGAAATGGAACCGACATTAGCAGTGCATTTTCGGGGCACCTGGGGGGGTCGGCTGTTAGGCCTCTAACTCTTGATTTGGGCTCAGGTCGTGGGATCGAGCCCCACGTCGGGCTCCGTACTGGCAGTGCGGATCCTGCTTGGGATTCCCTCTCTCTGTCCCTCCCTCCCTCTCTCTCTCAATAGATGAACGTTAAAAAAAAGAAGTGCATATTCAATGGAACTGTTTTTCCTGGTGCCTGTTATTTCCTTGTTCTCTGTGGATTAAGGGAACTAATTCCTACCACGGAGAGTTGAAACACACTGAAATTACCCGTCAACGGCTGACTTTGCCCCTGACAGAGGCGAAGTGACTCTAGGACGTCAGGTGGGCCCTGGGTTTCCACGACTTTGTCCGTTTTGCTGTATTTTGAGCACCTCAGATACATTCTCCTGACCAATGGCTTCATTTGCTGAGTTCCGTTCAACCGGACAAGCATTTTCTCTAAGAACAGAAATCTCAGGCTGGAAAAAGGGAACAACACTTTTCTTTAATCAGCATTTGAAAGCGCGCGTTCGTGCATTCTGAAGGCAGAACTTCATATCCTAGCACTGTGTGCTGGAAGGTTCTGGGAGACTCAGGGACTGATCATTTTTTCTGAAGTAAATACCTCCTTCGACTCCTGCAGAGAAATCTGTGGTTTGAAATACACGCATGGAAAAGAAAGCTGTTCTTGCCAGATCTGTCTGGCAGAAGTGGGGCTCTCGGAGTTGCTGTTTTCTACCTGAGACCATCTGCCGGGGAGATGAGTGTTTGCAGAAGCCGCGGGAGGGCTGCTGGGGCCCGGGGTGGGGAGCAGTCGGGTTTCGTACTAGAAGAAGATGACGTGAAGGAGGGGACAGCCATTTCTAGTTTACCAGCAAACAGAAAAGATGATTCTAGTGTATCTTGTCACTTGGGAAAGTTTGAGACGGCCTGTTCGGTATATGTCCTTGCCAACCGGGTCCTGTTATTTCCTCCTCTAAATTTCGCCATCGTGGTCAATGCAAAAACGTGTTGTGGTGTTTGGATTTGGTATACTGATTTCACCGACGTGCTGGTCATTTATTTTTCTTCTTTACAGGTTACCTTTGTAGTAAATCTTTAAATGTTTGTTTAGTTTTGAGAGAGATACAGAACACCAGTGGGAGAGGGGCAGAGAGAGGGAGACACAGAACCTGAAGCAGGGTCCAGGCTCTGAGAAGACGTCAGCACAGAGGCCAATGTGGGGATCGAACCCACGAACCATGAAGTCATGACCTGAGCTGATACTGGACGCTCAACCGAGCCCCCCATGCGCCCCCACAATAAATCATCCGTCCTCCAGCTCTGTTCTCCTTCAGGATTGCGTTGGCTCTGCTGGGTCCTTTGCCTTTCCGTAGAAAACGGTAGGGCCCCTGTGCTGGGATACGTCAGCCGCATCAGGTACAATGAACACTTCGCCGTCTTGGCTTCATTGTCTTTTTCTTTCCTGAGCTGTTTTAACAAACATCATGACGTTTCATCCCCAGACACTTCCGAGTGCAGGTCTGAGACATAAGGACGTTTTTCCTGCCCCACTGCTCCACCATGATCACCCCTGACGTTCTTCGTACCATCCGATGCCCAGCCGGAATCAGACCCCCCTTCCTGTCCCCAGGTGTCTTGTCCCGCGGGCCTGTGAGAACCACAGTCCCGTCAAGGACCGCAGCCTGTGTTCAGGTGTTGTGCCTCTTAAATCTCTCTCTTTAAAAAAGTTGGGGTGAGATTCACGTGACCCAAATCATCGGCATCTCCTACCTTCACAGTGTTGTGTTGTGTCTGGTTCTAAAACACGTCACCCCTCCAAAATACAGTACCCTGGGTGCCCTTACCCTCCACGCCCCTCCTGCCCCCAGTTCCCAGTGACCACTGGTCTGTTTTCTTTCTTTAGGGATTTACCTATTCTAGATATTTCATACAAATGGAATTATCCAGTACGTGACCTTTTGTGTCTTCTTTTATTTGCCGTGATACTTTTGAAGCTCATGAACCTTCTATCAGGGCTCTGTATATATTGTATTATATTGTATGTATAAACCTCAGTTCATCCACTTACTTATTGATGGACATTTGGGTTTTTCCACCGCTGGCCAGCATGATTCCTGCCGCTGAGAATTCCTCTCTTTGTTAGCTTGGGCTGCTGGAACCACATACCATAGAGACCGGGTGGGTTTTCCTTATAATGTTTTTTTTGGTTTTGTTCTTTTTTGTGAGCAGGAAGTGTGGGAAGCAGGGGTGACGGGATCCACATTTTGATTTTTTTTAATGTTTATTTTTGAGAGACAGAGCACGAGCAGGGGAGGGGCAGAGAGCAAGGGAGACACAGAGTCGAAAGCAGGCTCCGGGCTCCGAGCTGTCAGCACAGAGACCCACGCGGGGCTCGAACCCAACTTGGGATCATGACCTGAGCCGAAGTTGGATGCTTAACCGACTGAGCCCCCCGGGCACCCCCTGGGTGGTTTAAACAACATCTAGCCCTTACAGTTCTGGAGGCTGGGACATCGGTGGTGCCAGCAGATCTGGCCTCTGGTGAGACTCCTTCCTTCTTGCTGTGTCCCCCACGGTGGAGAGGCTGAGCTCGGGTTTTTCTTCCTCTTCCTGTAACGGCGCTCTTCCCGCCAGGGGGACCCACGCTCATGACCTCCCGTAAACCCGATTACCTCCCAAGGCTCCACCTCCAGATACCATCACCCCGGAGACTGTTGCTTCTGCATAAGAGTTTTGGGGGGCGCAAGCATTCAGCTCCCTTGTCCCCTGAAACTCGTGCCCCTTTTGCATGCAGGGTCCAGTCCTGCCATCGCAGTGGCCCCAGAAGCCGTAACGGCAGCATCAAGAGGTCTAAAGTCCAAAGTCTCATGTGAACACCCTCTAAGTCGGGTGTGGGTTAGACTTCAGAGACGAGTTCTCTTGAGGCAGAACTCCTTTCCACCTGTGAGCCTGTAACCGGGTGAGTCATGTGCGTCCAAGTTAGGAGGTGGCACAGAAGAGAGGTTCCCAAGGGGCGAGATCAGGAGGGAGCGGGTGACGGGTCTCAAGTGTGTCCCAAACCTAGCCAGGCAAATACCGTCACATCTTAAGCCTTAAAAATAAGTCTCTCTGGGTAAGTGCTCCGTCTCTGGAACCCACTTGGGTCCGATCCCACCTTCAGGCCCCATCTCCATCCCTGTGTCAGAGTTGTGCTCCCAAGGCTCCGGGGGACGGCCCCCACCACCCCGCCCCACTTTGAATGTGAGGACCCGGCCCTCATCACTCTGAATCGCCTTTGGGATTGCTCTCAGGCTGTCTTGCAGAATGGCGCCTGTTCACAGCTGAAGAGCTCGGTGGTCCAGTCCCGTAGGATCTAAGAAACCCCTTCATTTTGTCCTTGTCCCCGGGTGTAGACAGGCAGCAGTCCTGCTGGGTAGCCGAGTCCGCTCCTGGCTCACGTCCACGCGAGGCTCCTTGTTAAATGGCGCTCACCACACCGCGAGTGAGGGCTTCCGGACGAGCTTTTCTTTTCCTTTCCTCTCCTTTTTCATTTTCTTTTTCTTTCTTCTTTCTTTTTTGAGTATGGATAGGCTGAAAATTGCCCGAATCTCTAGGTTCTGGTTCCTTTTGCTTAACAAGGAGTTCTTCAATTAATTTCTCTCTTCTCTCACTTTAATGGTAAGTGGTCAGGAGAAACCACGCTGCTCCTTTCATATTTTGCATAGAAACGTCCTCAGCCAAGAATCCACTTCTTCACTTGCGAGTTCTGCCTTCCACAAAATACCGAAACGCAGTCTCAGCCACGTTTTCCTCCACTTTCCATCAAGGACGCCTTGTGTCCGTTGCCCACTGACACGTTCCTCCTCTCCATCTGCGGCCTCCCCAGAGTGGCCTTTACTCTTGCTGTTTCTGTTGGCATTTTGCTCATGGTTATTTCTGTGGCTGTGAGAAGAAGGAGCTGAGCTCACAGCAGCATGGCCCGAACATCCGTATTTCCGGTGGCCCCTGAGACTCCACCCACACCCAGTTCCAAACACGCTTCCACATTTCTAGGTGTTTGTGACCACAGCACCCCCCTTCTTGGCGTCACTGGCTTAGTCAGCTTGGGCTGCGTAACAAATACCGTTGGCCCGATGGCTTAAACGTCCCTGGATGAAGTACAAGATTTAGTTCCTGGTGACAGCCTTGTGCCTGGTGAAAGCCATGATCCTGGCTTGTGGTTGCTCATCATCTTGCTGTGCCCTCTGATGGAGGAAGAAGAGAGCTCCGGACTCCTCTGCATCCTACGAGGACACCAGTCCTGTCCTGCGGTGGCTGGGGTCTCGCCCTCATGACTTGATCTCAGCGTAATTATCTAAGTCTCCACCTCCAGATACCATCACATGGCGGGGAAGGGAGGGGGGATGTGTGGTTAGTGATTTTAGGTGTGAGTTTGGGTGGGGCCAGAAGCCTCCAAAACACAACAGCACTAACGAGGTGTAAATATCTGAGTGCCGTTCAGCTCTCTGGGTCTTTGCCTGTGAGGGGAGTTGCTCGGCCATCCTGAAATCTCATCGTCCAGAAGAGTTCCCTTCACTTGGTTTCTTTGCTTTTCTTTTTCTTTTCTTTTCCTTTTCTTTCTTCCCTCCCTCCCTCTCTTCCTTTCTTCTTTCTTCCTTCCTTCCTTCTTTCCTTTCTTTTCTTTCTCCATTCCTCCCTTCTTTTTTTTTTTTGTTGTTGTTGTTGCTGCTGCTGCTCTTTTTCCCATGTGACCTTCTCTTGTTGGAATGACCAGTCTGCCATCCTACCTCCCGCGCTGGTCTGTTGCCTCAGACAGCTTTCCAGCGTGTTCCTCTGGGCGTCGCATTTCCTGTTATTTGACGACAGTGTTTTTATTTTCTCTGCCGTCTCTTCTTCCCTCCCTTCGCTCTGTGTGATAGATTTGCCTCTCGTCTCCTGCCCGGGGAGCATGTCCTTGTCCTTGTTCCCCGCTGTGGCCCCGGAGCAGTGGAGCTACGTGCGAGGAGGTCTTTGCTCTCACTCCTCGAGGGACTGTCTTTGTTCTCTTGCGCTTCACATTCTGGTCCTTGGCCTCACACTTGTTGGCTGTGTTTACTCACCCGTGAATAGGCCCAGTGTCAGCCCGTGACCGTGACACACTGTTGGCTCACAGTGCCTCCCTGTCCTCGCTGACAGGCCACCGGCTGGGCTGGTGTCTCCAGTGGGACCGTCCGGGTCTGTGGCCCAGCACGGGCCGCTCTTTTCTGGCTGACATAGTTCCTGTCTTTCCCCCCCTCACTGTCTATTTTCTGACAAGGGATAAGATGGATGCGGGCTCTGCAGGACCGGATCGGTCTTTCCTGCCAGGAAAATTTCCACCTGCCTGCGGGCACTGCTGTGGGTGCAGAGGCCAGCCGCCCGGCCAGGCGCCCAGCCCGCCTGCCCATCCCCTGCGGGTGTGGAGGCCAGCCGCCTGCCCAGGAGCCCAGCCCGCCTGCCCATCCCCTGCGGGTGTGGAGGCCAGCCGCCTGCCCAGGAGCCCAGCCCGCCTGCCCATCCCCTGCGGGTGTGGAGGCCACATGCCCGGCCAGGAGCCCAGCCCGCCAGGCCACCTCCCCCCAGGCTTGCTCCCCGAGGGCGGTAGGTGCAGGATGAATGGGGAGCACACATTACCCAAGAGCCAGAGGGACTCAGCGTCTTTGGAAGGCGGGTCCCACGGTGTTGGGCCGGTCGCGTGGCTTGGATTGAATCCCTTGGGACTTCAGTGTTGCGGGCAGCTGGTGAGGATGGTGCTCTTTCTTGTGAATTAGATCTCAACCCCCTTTCCTGGCACCGCTGGGAACACGGTGACGCTGGGCTGAATTTGTTCGGGGAGGTCTGTGACGTCCGCAGCCCAGACGCACACACCCCTGCGGAGTCTGTGGTGGAGCCGGGGGGCGCGTCCCGGGGCCGTGTGCTCGGCTCTGGGGGCTGGTGTGCGTGGTCAGTGACCGTCCCTGAGTTCCTTCCCATCGGTCCAAGTCCTGGTTTCGCCACGTGATCCGTGGGTTCTTACCTTTTCCGGCCCTGTTGCTACCCTGTTGTCTGCAAACTTTTATTCGTTTTCGCGGGGACTTCAGTGAGCTGCCGGGCGCTGTTGGTCACCTGCTTGCCCCAACCCAAAAGGGCGTGGTGACTTTTTCAACTTATTTATTTATTTATTTTTCTTTTTTTAGATTTTTAAAAAATGTTTGTTTTTGAGAGAGAGAGAGAGAAAGACAGATGGCTGTGAGTGGCAGAGGGCAGAGAGAGACAGGGTCAGAGAGAGAGGGAGACGCAGAATCCGAAGCAGGCTCCAGGCTCTGAGCTGTCAGCACAGAGCCTGATGCGGGGCTCGAACTCTGAATGGCAAGATCATGACCTGAGCCAAAATCGGATGCACCGACCGAGCCCCCCGGCGCCCCTCGCGGTGATGTCTTGACAGAGGTGCTGGCAGTCCGAAGCCGTCACTCTGCGCAGCAGGGGTGACCGGGACCCCGGCAGTCCAGCACCTCGGCGCTAGCAGGTGGCGCCGTGGCAGCAGCTGGTCTGTTTCGTGGCTTCGGAAATGCCTCGTCCTCCCGCGGCCGTTGTCCAGGCCCGTGGTGCGGCCTGTGTGGCCTCCGGGAGCCGAGGCTGGTTTCTGAGTGTGACTCCAGGGATCAGGCCCGGTGGTCCGCTTTCCCTAACCGTGCTGGTAAATGCTCACGGGTGAAGAAAATTGAACAGCACAGCAAAGCTAAAGGAAAAAGGAAAAAAACCACCTCAAATTTTTGTTATCCAGGGTCAACTGCTGTTACCGCCGTGTGTCTGTCTCTGCCCCATTCCTCTTTTCCAGGATGCCTCCTGCTTCCTTTGAGGGGGTGAGGCCTTTCCCACCCCCCACCCCACCCTCATCAAGGACCGATTTTGTATCACCCAGCCCTCAGCAGGTGTTTGATGGCCGGGGGCAACTTCCCGTGTTTGCAAACTTCATGATTCTTCCATCCTCAACGAACACAAGGGTCCTTTAATGACACAACGGTGGCAGATGGACTCTGTGTGTCCCTGGGAGAGTCACTTCACCCCTCTGGGTCTCCGCTCTAAAATGAAGATGCTGTACCCGAATACCCTATCAAGCAGGGAATTAGGCCTGTTTGGGAGAGAGCAGCCCGTGGGGCACATTCGTTCTGTCAGCAGTGGAGTCTGGTGGGACTTGTCTGGAGCAGTGAGGGAGATGGCTAGCTGGACAGACAGACAGATGAAAGGGATCGGAACCCTGTCTCTGTGGCTTGGGCATTTCTTGCCAGGACACGATTGTGTGACTTACAGTCTGCTGAGATGGGGAAGAGACTGATGGCCTTGTGTGAGAAGCAGCCCCCGGGAAGAGGACAAGGTTGGGACACTGCCCCCCCCCCCCACCTGCCGCAGTCTCTATGCTGACGAGTGGCCTGGCCTTCTCTGTGGGTCTGGGCTGCTTCCTGACCAGTGGTGCTGGGCAAACGCTGCCCCTTTGGTGACACTCTGTGCTCCTTTTGTCGCTGTTATTTTCAGAGGACCTTGCTTTGCTCTGCACACATCCTGGGTCGCTCTTTTTTAAAAATTTTTTTTTAAGTTTATTTTGAGAGAGACAGAGGCAGCGTGAGCAGGGAAGGGGCAGGGAGAGGGAGAGAGAGAGAGTCCCAAGCAGGCTCCGTGCTGTCAGTGCAGAGCCCGACACGGGGCTCCAACTCTTGAAACCGTGAGATCATGACCTGAGCTGAAACCAAGAGCCGACGCTTAACCGGCCGGGCGCCCCGACGCCCCCGGGGTGACTGTTAATATGCTGGTCCCTGGTGGGCAAAGGCGAGAAGGACACCGGACAGTCATCAGGCTGGTGCCATCTCCGCGTGGAGAGGAAGCCAAGGTGCCTTTCAGGGAGTCCGTTGGGGATAACAGTCTTGGGGTTTTTCTCCTGGTAAATGTATTGGGTAGAAAATATTATTTATAGGTCCTGAAATGTGCATCCCAGGCAGAGTGAGGAAGGGGACGGTGCTCCAGAGGCAAGCGGGGAACGAGTGGTCACTCCCTCAGCCCAGAAGTAATGCGCTGACTGACCCAGGTCAGCCTACGGCAGCCGCGTGTGTGACGGCCCCAGGGTGGCCCTCTGGGTGGCCAGCACCTGACTCTCCGAGCAAACAGAGCAAGCTCTCTTTCAGAGCAGTACCAGCCTCTGGAATTTGCTCACCTTTAATCACAAATTAGCCAGGAGCCTGTATGTTAAGAAGAGCACTTTCCCGGGGAGAGCCGTGTCATAAATGTGAAGGACTCAGACCATGAACGAATGGACGGCTTCTTCGCTGGGATCACGTGAGGACAGCTGGGCCAGGTCACGAACGGATGGACAGATGTCACGGGAGGTGTTGGGGAAGACGGACACCTATTGAAAACCCGTTTCATCAGCACGGAAGCACCGAGAGAACGGACCTGTGGGCACCCCTCGGATCCCTGTGCGCAGCCTCATTCTGCCGCACGGCCATTGCGTGTCTCCCGGATGGAAGGTTTGCGGCCACCATGGTGTGAGCGAGGCTGCCGGTGCCGCTGTTCCGACGGCATCCGCTCACTTCCTGTCCCCGTGTCAGTCGTTAGGAATTCTTGCGATGCTTCCAACTTTTCCATCACTATTGTGTTTGTGTTCGTGATCTGTGGTCAGTGACTATGAGTCGCTGAAAGCTCAAGTGATGGTGAACTTTTTATTTTAAAGCAAGAAGTGTCTTTTAATCAAGATTTGTACATTGTTTTCTTTTTTCCCAGATATAGTACCATTGGACACCTAAACTACAGGGTAGTGTGAACATAACGTTTGTGTGCACTGGGATGCCCAGAACTGTATTTGGCCCGCCGCGCTGCGGTCTTCACTATACTGTGTTGGTCCAGAGCGGAGCCCGCAGCATCCCCGCGGTCTCCCTGTCCTTGCAGGCCTGTGTGGCGAACGCGGGCAGCCCTACGTTAGCAGGGACTGGTGATGGACTGAGACCTGGGGGCCCAGGCCCACTGGACACCCGGCAAGAGGCGGAACTTGCCCGTGAGGAGCCCGCGGGCCGTCAGGAGACAAAACCGGAAGCGGGGACTTCCAGCGCGAGGGGAGAGCTGGGAGCAGACCGGAAGGGCATGGCGCTCGTTGGGAGTGAGCCCGGCCGCAGGCGGGAAGGGGCTGCGCTTCGTCCAGCAAGGCTTCTTTAGGACCTAACTTCATCAGACGATCTGTTGTTAGAAGATAAGCAACACCCAGAGTGTCTGCGATAAAATAAAAAAATATAAATATTTGACCTTCGTCCCTGGCTCCTGACACACAGCTCCCAAACCCCTTGGGGTCTCCTGAGTGACAAGAGTGTCTTTTATATGCACTTGATGAGTGAGGGCTAGGAGCCCCTGGATAGCATGCCAGCGGGGCTGCTTGCAAAAGACCATGGCATGAGGGCTTGGTTGGGCTTCGAGCCCTACCTTAGACTTGGGTGGGGAGGTGGGCAGAGGGGCTGGAGATGCAGGTAATCAATGGACGATGATTTACTCAGCCGTGCCTACCTGATGAAACCTCCATAAAAACTTTAAATGAAGACGTTTGGAGAGCGTCTAGGTTGGCGAACACATCGAGCGTAGGGTGGTGTGCCCACAGAGGCCGTGGGCACTTCCTGGTCTCGTGCATCTTTTCCGTTAGACTGTTCCTTAAGTGTATCCCTGAGAATAAACTAGTTAGTAATAGTGAAGTGCCTTCCTGTGAGCTCTGAGCCATTCTAGAATTAACGGACCTGAGGAAGGGACTTTGGGGAACTCCTACCTTATAAGTAGCC
>PISW01013914.1:0-23633 GCA_004023785.1 Mungos mungo
AAACTTAAATCCATCCACATAGAATTGATCACAAATGGTTCAGGTACTCCAGTCAAAAATAGAAAAAGATAAACCTTGCATACACTTATCATAAGAAAACTGGAGTGGCTATATTAATATCAAACAAAGTAGACTTCCAGACAAGAACTATTATTATGGATAATGAGGGACCTTTCCTAGTGATGAAATGGTCGGTTCATCAAGAACACGTAATTCTAAATATGTATATACTCAATAGGAGAGCTTCAAAATATATGACATAAAAATTGACAAAGATGAAAGGATAAATAGGTAAATGTATAATTATAGTTGGAGATATCAACACTCCATTTCCATTAGTTCATGTAACAGATCATCAGTAAGAATAAAGAAAACACAAGGGGTGCCTTGGTGGCTCAGTGGGTTAAGCTCCTGGGTCTTGGTGTTGGCTCAGATCATAACCTCACAGTTCAAGGGTTTGAGTTCCATGTTGGGCTCCGTGCTGCAAGTGTGGAGTCTGCTTGGGATTCTGTCTTTGTCCTTCTCTCTCTGCCCCAACCTCACTCCCTCTTTCTTTCTCAAAATAAATAAATACACTTTAAAAAAGAGAGAAAACTTGAATGCTCTCTACCAATTTGTCTTATTGGACATTTATAAAACATTAACGTCTTACAATGACAGACACACATTCTTTGCAAGTGCACGTGGAATTATATTTATAATTCCAAAGTTAGAACACATCATGAGTCATAAAATGAGCCTCAATAAATTTTAAAGACCAGAAATCACAGAGAGTACATTCTCTAAAAATGAATTGAATTAAAAATCAATAACAAGGGGAGCCTGGGTGGCGCAGTCAGTTAAGTCTCCGACTTTGGCTCAGGTCAGATCTCACGTTCGTGGGTTCGAGCCCCGCGTCAGGCTCTGTGCTGACAGCTAGCTCCGAGCCTGGAGCCTGCTTCCGGTTCTGTGTCTCCCTCTCTCTCTGACCCTCCCCAGCTCATGCTCTGTCTCTCTCTGCATCAAAAATAAATAAAACATTAAAAAATTTTAAAAAAATCAATAACAAAATATAGCTGGAAAATTCACAAATATTTAGAAATTAAATGACACTCTTCTAAATACTCCACAGGTCAAAGAAGGGAAATATAAAATATTTACATATAAACATAAGATATTATATATAAAATATAAGATATTTTGAGTTGAATGATAATGAAAACAAAACAAATCAAAATTGGTGGTATGTAACTGAAGCAGTGCTTTCAAATACATTTTAGCTTTAAGTGTTGATATTAGAGCATAAAGGTCTAAAAATCAACGATCTAAGCTTCCATCATAAAAAAAAACTAGAAAAAGAGAGCTAATTGATCACAAAATAAGTAGAAGAAATAATTGAGAGTTATTCGTTGTGGAAATCAATGAAATAGCACAGAAAAATAATAGAGAGTAAATAAAATTTAAAGCTTGTTTTTTGAACAGATCTGTAAAATTGATAAACTTCTGATCAGACTAATGAGAATTGCCAGCATTAGGAATAAAAGAGGAGGTATCATTATAGATCCTACAGATTAAAAAAAAAAAAGAATCTTACAAACCACTTTATGCTTAATGAGTGAATTCTATCATGTATTTAGAATGAAGTAATGCTATTTTTTTTTAAAGCTCCTTTTAAAAATAGGGGAGGAAAACTACCTGACTCATTCTAGATAAACAAAGATTTTATTTGAGATACTTCTTGCAGGCTTCTTTTGTGAAGCCAGTTCCTGCAAATGATGATATTCCTGGTTGATACCAAAACCAGTGATTACTGTGCTTCGGGTACCTTTGCCCTGGGAGCCTTCACGGAAGCATTTCCACCAATGAGTGACTCATCAGTGTTATCTCTGTCCTAACTTCCAGGCACAGCCCGTCCGTGATCTCCTGGATCTTGTAGATGGTGGAGAACATCTGATCATGGCTGATGAGGTCCAGGTAGATGATTGTGACAGTGGCTGGAGAGAGGACCGGCGCTAGCTTGGCAGGAGCAAGGGGCTGGGAACCAGAGCCTTGCCGCTGGAGCGGCGTTCTGTGGGGTGGGGGTAGAGGGCGGAAAAGCTCCCAATTAATTTCTAATGTTTCCTTTATCATGTCTTAAGTTACTAATTTGCATGTTTGTCGGTACTTGTGCCATTACCATAGGATTGTGATGTTTAATAATAGTCGTTTAAATATATTTTCTAGGGGTGCCTGGGTGGTTCAGTGGGTTAAGCCTCGGACTTCAGCTCATGATTAGTGAGTTCAAGCCTGGCAACTGGCTCTGTGCTGACAGCTCAGAGCCTGGAGCCTGCTTCGAAGTCTGGGTCTCCCTCTCTCTCTGCCCTTCCCCCACTCATGCTCTGTTGGGCTCTGTGCTGACAGGGAAAGCCTGCTTGGGATTCCCTCTCTTCTCCCTCTCTCTCTCTCTCTCTGCCCTTCCTCCAGTTGTTTAATATACATAAATTTAAAAAAATTTTAATGAATTTTTAAAAATGTTTTATTTATTTTTGATACAGAGAGAGACAGAGCGTGAGAGGGGGAGGGTCAGAGAGAGAAGGACACCGAACCGGAAGCAGGCTCCAGGCTCTGAGCTAGCTGTCAGCACAGAGCCTGACACGGGACTTGAACCCACGAACGTGAGATCTGACCTGAGCCGAAGTCGGAGGCTTAACCGACTGAGACACCCAGGCGCCCTAAAAAAAAATTTTTTTTAAAGAAAATAAAAGTGAGGCACCGTTGTTTGTTTTTGGGTATATGCTGTTTTTGACAGGTTTGTTAACAGGGTTATGATGACCTCATAAAATGAACCAGGCTGCCTTTCTTTGCTTTTTTGTCTAAATTCCTCTCTGCTCTCCTGGCTGGCAAGTACAGGGCTGGCTCTCGGTCAGAGCTACTCCAGGACCCTGGCGACCTCTAGCATGTTCCGGGCCCTCCTTCTTGACTCTCAGTACTGTTGTCTCTGGCATCTTTCTACTTCCCCTTCTCCTACAGGCTGACTTCCCAGTGCGCTCCCCTAACATCTGAGCCTCAACCTGAGCTGTCCTCTGTGTGAACCCAGAGGAGGGGATTTCCTTGGCAGATGGTGGTTCTCCACAGGCCCCTCCCTCTTCCTCCGGGAGCTCTCTCCCAGCTGCACTCAGAGCTCTCTCCTGAGCTTCCGCCGCCAGCTCTCTGCTGCCCTCGCCTGCCCTCTGGCCGCCATGTCTGTCTTTGTCATGGCTTCCTGCAGCCAGAAGCTTGGAGAAAGGGACTCACTTCCACAGGTTCAGTGTTCACAGATGTCTTGAAGTCTTGGGAATTCTCCATAGCGACTGTTTTGAAGGGGGTATTGCGGTGAGACAATGAGTTGTTCTGGCTGCCTCTGAAGAAAGTGCTAGAATAGACCCAAACGGCTCTGCCCTTATGGAGGAAACACAAATCACTTTATATACCAAAGGGCACCTCTGAGAAGACCTGGTGTGATTTGTTAAGACATGAGCCCCAGAGTGAGGAAGGGGTCATATTTAGTCTGGATCTTTGTGCAACATGAATATGGTGTCCCTACAGACACATGTGGCTCAAGAGGTGTTTATGACTTACACCTCTACACCCTCCTGTTCTCTATGCTGTTTCCCTGTCCTTTCCTGTCACCTGAGACAATTTGTATGTCCAGCCTTTCTGTTCAGCTGTCAGCTGTAAATGACATCAGATGGTGAGACCTGAGCTATGCAGTGAATTGTCTGGCTCAGACTGACACTTTTCTTGCCAATTGCTGCTGATGCCATCCAAGGCCAAAGCCATGGGGAGACACTTTTGTAAGTATGTTGTTTGTCACTATTTAATCTCACCTAGTGGTTAAGAGTATGGCATCTAGAGTCAGGCAGATTTGGTTTGAATCTAGGTATGTCACTTACTAGCTGTGTGATCTTAGGCAAGTAATGTGACTTCTCTGAGCCAGTGTTCCTCATCTTTAAAATAGGAAAATAACAGATATGCTTGTTAGGTTGTTGCGAGATAATAATTCATGTAAAGCATTTGGCCTAATGCCTAACCTAGTAAATATTCTATATATGTTACTCAAGCTGCTTCTTTATTCTTTTTTCTTTTCAAAATTTTTAAAAAGTTTACTTATTTAAAATATCTACGCCCAACATGGGGCTCAAGTTCATGACCCCGAGATCAAGAGTCACATGCTCTACTGAGTAGCCCAGCCAGGCACCTGTATTCAGATTATTACTGTATCTTTCCTGTGAATTAAGGTAACTGCTTAGCTGACATTCAAGACTCTTTATGATCAGTTTTCAGGCTGTCTTTCCAGCCTCATCTTTACTGCTCTATTGTACATTCTCTATTACTCAGACAAAGTTTCAACTCCTTGCTTTGGTTCATGCTGTTCCCTTAAACTAACCTCTTCCCTTCTCATTATCACATGCTGAAAATCTTCCCAACAATAAAGGCTCACATTTAATACCACCTAACCAGTGAGGAGTTCCTGGCTGCCCCATTCAGAGGTTCTGTCGGTCTCCTCCTGGACCATTACCATTGTAACTGTTTTTAGTCAAGAACCAGGAGATGCGATTGGTTCTGAGAATGAAATTTAATGACAAAGTTCATGTGACAAATGTCATAAGTTTCTATGGATGTGCCTCTGTTGGAGAGTTGATCTCTGACTGCCTTGGGCCTCAGAGGCACTGTTGGCTCCACAATTTCTTCATTGGAAGGGCTGAGAGGCAGCCTGGTGGTTAGGGACCCTAGAATTCTTGTTTTGCATGGCAAGGACATTGATTTCACTGCGTTGTATGCTGATTGAGAATGGCTTAGGGGAGGGGATAAGAGGTTGGGGTAGAGTACCCTGGATGTTTCCTAATCTGTGAGTGAGTGAATGGAGTCCTTAAGCCTGGCCAATGATTAAACCAGCTCTAACCTAAGATGTTTTTGTAAGTGAGAATGTAAAAACAAACAAACAAAAACACGATGGAGTCATATGGAGTCTGTCAGGGAAACAAGCAAGAGTGTTACAATGTGCTGTCCCATAGCCACCTCCAGGTCCCTTTATGAAAGGCCTGCTGGAGAGGTGGGACCTTTGCCTGCGTTGGGTGGGCTGGGCTGGCTAGTGTGGGTGAGAACTTGAGCTTCTAGTCAAAAGGCAGAGAAGTGAGGCCTAGGCAGGGAAGGACCTCACTTCTCCAGGGACCTCTCAGGTCTGATGGGAGCTTGTTCTAGAGCTGTGTGCCAGAAACCATGGTTAGGTGGTCAGGTTAGGTAGAGGTGTACTCATCTCCAGGAAGTGTGTTGAGCGCTGTTCCTAGGGAACCCAGGGGTGTGGCCATGCTTTGGAGCATGAAATTTGGTGGGTGTGTGACTTGGTGTCTAGGCATCCTCCCCTTGAACCAAAGGGCTGAGTGCAGTGTAAATAGAAGGCCAGGGAATGACCTGGGCCTAACAGAGAACTCAAGAGACACTTGCCCTTTGGATTGCTGTGTGAGGCAGCAAAAAATGAGCTGAGCCCAAGAGTGATGGAGTAACTGGCAGTCTTTTGGAACACAGCTCTGGAAAAGACTCACTTTGCCATACTCCAGGTTAGGCCCTAGGATCTAACTCTCAGCCCTTCCTTGACTTTCTCTTTGAAAAGCTTGCTCTGCCCTTAGACCTTGAGGAATAATGAGTGCCATTTGCCAACTATTTCCAGTTCTTCTCTATTCTAAGCATGAGAAGGTTGTACTTCCAGGCATCGTTGTAGCTGACTGGAACTGAAGTGACCATTTATGGCCAATGGGCTGCAAATAGAAGGGACATGCATCACTTCTGGTTCAGAGCATATTCTTGCCAATACAAGACCCTTCAGAGCTCTCTTTCTGCCAGTGGTTTAGGCAATGTTCAAGAAGATGGCTGATCTATCAGCCTTAGTTCCCAAGTCAGGAGATGTGTCTATTCCCAGTAGTCCTGTCCCACAATACTGCAAGACCTCCTTTTCTTTTTTCCTCAAAGACTCTGTATCCCTTGATTTACTTCTGTCCTCCTCCATCCTGCTTTCTCTTTTTCTGGTTCCTATTCTTTGCAAACATATCCCTGGATCCCAGTGCCACCTTGTCACTGCTTAGTTCCATCATCAGGGTCCCTAAAGTACCCTCTTTTACCATAAAGAAAGAGAGGGTTTCCTCAGGCAAAACTGTAGGGCTGGAGCAGGAGCAAACAGAGGGTGTGTGGTAACCAGCTTCCAGGATGGTCCTGGTGATACCCACCTTTTGGTCTTCATAGCCTTGTGTAGTGTTCTTCCACCTGCTACCTGGGTAGATCTGTATGATCAGTAGAATGTGGCAGAAGTGGTGGTATGTCACTTCCAAGATTGGGTTATAAATAAGTACAGTATCAGTCTGGGTTACTCTTTCTCTTTTGATAATTCACTCTGGGGAAGGCCTGTCATGAGATACTATGGAGACATCCATGTGACAAGAAACAAAAGCCTCCCGGTGACAGCCCTGTGAGTAAACTTGGTGCTCTAGACCCAATCAAGCTTCAATGACTACAGTCCTGGCTTACATCTTGACTGCAGTCTCACAAAAGACCCTGAGCTAGAACCACCTTGCTAAGCCTTTCCCAAATTCCTGATTCCATAATAAGAGTTTATTGTTTTAAGCTAGTAAGTTTGGAATAACTCATTATGCAGCAATAAATAACTAATACAGGGCAGGTGCTAGGGAGGTTGTGTTTTGGATATCAAAGCACAGTATGATAATGATGATAGATCTCTACTGGGCCTGGTTGTGTCCCTTGCTCTGGGACAGATTTGGCTTTTGTGCTTGGTTGCTGAGGAACCTCTCAGGACAGCAATCAACCCAGGGGAGGAGGGGACAGGAAATATGAATACAACTTGGTGTGTCTATCACCTAGATCCAGTCGCAAGAGACTCACTCAAGCCTGTCTTGTGATTAACACAGAATTCTATGTAAACATTGAAGCCATTTTTCAAAGAATATAAAATGTAAAATTGGTGTACCAGTCACATTCCTTTAGAACACCTTTGCTTACCATGGAGAGAAAGAGCTGGTGTGACACTGAGGAGCCCAGCACCCTTGTGGTCGTGGTGGTGTGAGGAGTAGCGTCTGAAACCAGAGCCCTGTAGAATAATGGGTTTCAGAGATAGGTGAGCAAAGATCTCTTCTGGGGCACATTCCATAAGTGTGAGGGCCTGAGTTATCCAGGGGGACCAATACGCTGGTGAAATAAGAACTAGTGCTATTAAAAGAAGACATCCAGATGTCTAACAGACACATGAAAAGATGCTCAACATCAGTCATTATCAGGGAAATACAAATCAAAACCACAATAAGAGACCACCTTACACCTGTCAGAATGGCTAAAATGAACAACTCAAGAAACAACAGATATTGGCAAGGATGTGGAGAAAGAGGAACTCTTTTGCCCTGTGGGTGGGAATGCAATTCTGGTGCAGCCGCTCTGGAAAACAGTATGGAGGTTCCTCAAAAAATTAAAAATAGACCCAATAATTGCACTACTAGGTATTTACCCAAAGGATACAAAAATGCTGATCTGAAGGGGCACGTGTACCCCAATTTATATAATAGCATTATCAATAATAGCCAAAGTATGGAAAGAGCCCAAATGTCCATCGTTGGATGAATGGATAAAGAAGATGTGGTACACACACACACACACACACACACACACACACACAATGAAGTACTACTTGGCAACCAAAAAGAATGAAATCTTGCCATTTGCAACAATGTGGATGAAACTAGAATGTGTTATGCTAAGTGAAATAAGTCAAGCAGGGAAAGACAAATATGATATGGTTTCACTCATATGTGAAATTTGTGAAACACAACAGATGAACATAGGGGAAAGGAAGAAAAATAAGATAAAGGGAGGGAGGCAAACCCTGAGACTCTTAAATACCGAGAGCCAACTGAGGGGTTTTGGTGGGTATGTGGTTTGTGTGATGTGCTAAATGGGTGATGGGCATTAAGGAGGGCACTTGTTGGGATGAGCACTAGGTGTTATATATAATGAATCATTGGGTTTTACTTCTGAAACCAATAGTACATTGTATGTTAACTAACTTGAATTAAAAAAAAAAAGAGTGGGGCGCCTGGGTGGCTCAGTCCGTTGAGCGTTCGACTTCAGCCCAGGTCATGATCTCATGGTTCATGGGTTCAGGCCCCACGTCGGGCTCTGTGCTGACTGCCAGCTCAGAGCCTGGAGCCTGTCTTTGGATTCTGTGTCTCTCTCTCTGACCCTCACCTCTCACTCTGTCTCTCAAAGATAAATAAATGTAAAAAAAAAAAAGTAAAAATAGAAAAAAAGAGTGATTGCTGCTAAAACATCTTCACTCAGGCTGGTAGCCCTCTAGGGCTTAGGGGAATTTGGGTTTCAATAATAATAACAAATACTGTTCTTCCTCTTATTAAGCACTTGTTATGTCTGACTTCAAAGAAAATGGTTCATGTACTTTGTAATTTTAAAGCTCTGAATCTATAAAATGGATCTTATTCCCATTTTATAGAATAAAACCTCTCATTGCATAACTTGCTTCCTCTAAGCACTTTCTCCAAAAGTCAAAGCAGGGACCACAGGGGCAGGAACCTTCCATTCTTAAAGGCAGAGTCCTCTGGTCCCCCTAACTGACTGGAAGACTCAATTCCAGTTGTAGATCTGGTCCTTTGTAAGACTGTGTTTCTGGAAGAGAGCTCATGTCACAACCTTGGCCTAATTCTCCTGGCTGCAGGGACCGACCTGCTTTTATCCATGGAATCAGCAAAATGTACAGATAACTTATAAGAGCTCTTGGCAGAATACATTTGAGGTGAAGTATGTACCTCCTGCATTTCAGCTCTACACACACAGCAGTCTCTACAAATAGGTGTCAATCCCTGGAAACAATGTGGTTACAATGAGTGAGGCCTCTGTCACTTCAAGATTGAATTCCAGGCAATGACAAAAGGAGAGGTGGGAACAACAATGTGAAATATGCTTAATACCACTGAAAGTACCCTGAAAATGGTTAAGATGGTAAATTTTGTGTTATTTTTTTTTACCACAATTAAAAGTGAAAATAAAAAAAAAGACATGAGGAATTGTCATCAGTTAGTAAATGGAATCTGATAGAAGGAAGTGGCTAATCTGGTGAGGTTTAGTTTCAGTCTGTGTGGGATGTGGACCGACAGGTGGAGAGGTAAGTGAGAAGGTGACATTCTGTCAGGTCATGGCAAGAAGACCAGGACAGAAATTCCACCTGGGTCCAGTACTGGTGAGGGTGGATCTGTAGTTAATCTTGAACCTCCAGTGGGGGTGACTACTGTTCCTTAGTACACACACACACACACACACACACACACACACACACATTATATCTAGTGTAATATGTATTACATTATGTAAAGTAAGTTGTCTACTATATGTGTGTAATATGTGTACATGTGTACATGTATTTTAAATATATAAAATAAACAGTAATACATGGTTGGTAACGTAGGATGGGTGCAGGTCTTTCAAATGATCCTTTTGACTTTACAAAGTCCTGGGTCACAAACCTCTTTCAGGTTTGCGCCAGAGTAGGGCCTGCATGGGTGGACCCACAGCAATTTAGTCAACATTCCAGGCATGGGGGCAAGCTCCCAGATGAGCTGCCTTCCCCCTACCTCCCTGCCCCTGCCCTGTTCCTGTGTGTCTGGGCTACGTGTTAGATCCACAGCAGAGCACAGAAAACCAGAAAGAAATAAACAGTCTTGTTCCTAATAATCTAGTGGGGAAATCCAGCCTCTTTCCTAATCCTGCAGGCTCCCTGGGAGGTAGGACCCTGACCTGTCTCTCAGAGAGAAGCCCTATGGGAAATGAGGTAAGTGACAAGTCTGAGAACAGGTTTGGGAATCTTGGCTTCTTTTGAAAAGTTATGAGGACTTGATGCCAGAGGGGGGCAGCTGGGAGGGGAACTGTGGCTCCTTTTTGGCTCCCTAAGAAATGGCCCTCCTTAGAGAAACAGGGCTTGACTAAGGTGTGAAACGGACACAGCTCACTGACACTGATGTCAGTGACATTTTGATTCCCAGAGCTTCAGAGTTCTCTCCTCTTTGCCAAGAGTCTGGGATGGTATTCAAGAGTATCCCTTGTACCTAGCCAGCTTTGCTACCCACCCCCTCTAACTAAGGAGGACCTCTGCCTTTGACCATGCCATACCTAGCACAGGATTAAGGGTGGCTCCAAACCTCCTTCCTTTTTTGGCTCAGTTTACAGCTGTCTCCTACCCTAGATTACAATTCCTATGAGGGCAGACACCGTATCTTATTCATCTTGGGAGCTTCTGGAACTTCTCTTTCCCTCTGTCTCTCTTGTGCCTTACATATAATATAAAATACAAGATTGCAGTGCCCATTGGTTAAAAAGCCCTGTCCCCAAATGTTCCTCTTGGCTGTACTCTCTTTTCCTCTTTGCCCTACAAACCAAATGCAGTGGTTTTATAACTTTACACTGAAAGCCAGAGTTCATAAACTGCACTTTATCTTAGTCTGTGGTTTCTAGATTCTTGCTTGATTCCTCTCTCTGGAAATCTCCTAGATAAATCACAGCCAGTTATATCTGTACTGCACCTCTCTGCAGAATAGTCAGCTCAAGGGCAGAGTTAGAAGGGTCTTGGGATAACATCCAGGAAGCCTTTTATTAAAGATGAGAAAACAAAACCTTGAGGGGAAAAGGGACTTGCCCAAAATCATGTTTTTGAGTCTGGGCCAGAAGTCAGCACTCCTGCCCTGGAGAAGTTCCAGGGCTCAGAACGCTGGCCTGGTGGCTCCTTCTTCATTCTGCCTGATGTTTTGAAAGGGCATTTCTTTGACCCTCACCTTTCAGGCATCACAGCTGGAAAGGCAGTTTGACAGTTTGGCCAGGCCAAGAATGTCTACTTTATGGCCTAAGAGAAAAGATCTGGCTTGAGAGAGTAGAGACAATAGCCAGTGGCTCTCTTGTCATTCTCTCCATGCAATGACTTCTGCCAGATAGTAGTCGGACAATGAACCCAATGAACAAGTAGTGTCCTGCTTGAATTCACCATGAGCATGAACTTAGTAAAGTGTTCATGGCCATCGGAACTCCCTGTCTATCCCATCTAACTGCCCTCTGGCAGGAGGACTGTTTTGTTTTTGTGGCCTTGTGGTAATGTTTTTCTCATCAGCAGAGGCTGATTCCTGTCTGAGGCCTGACCAAGGCCACCGGCTGCCTGCCATACTGAGTTCAGGAGGAGAAGAAGGCGGTATTGCTGCTTCATCAAGCTCTTGTCCAGGCCCTGTCCACTGGATCCCTAGTGAATTCCTGCGTAACAGGCAGGGAAATCCTTATTAGTCTTTAGTTCATAGAAGACATGGCCCAGAGAGGATGAGCAATTAACCCAAGGCCACATAGCCTATTGGGGAAATGTGTAATGCTCAAATTCCAGATCTACTGTTTACTAAAAAGATCATTTGAATCTAAGCTCTATGCTCACTAGTTGTGGAATCCTGAGCATTACTTAACCACTCTGCCTAAGTCTCCTCACTTTTTATTTTTTAAATTTATTTATTTAAAAAAAATTTTTTTAATGTTTTACTTATTTTTGATACAGAGAGAGACAGAGCATGAGCAGGGGAGGAGCAGAGAGAGAAGGAGACACAGAACTGGAAGCAGGCTCCAGGCTCTGAGCTAGCTGACCGCACAGAGCCTGACACGGGGCTCGAACCCACGAACATGAGATCTGACCTGAGCCGAAGTCGGAGGCTTAACTGACTGAGCCACCCAGGCGCCCCGTCTCCTCACTTTTTAAATAAAAGAGATAGCATGTCTCTCATTGAAATATTGGGGGATTAAACTGAACCAATATATATAAAGTACTTATACCCTGCCTGGTGGTCAGTAAGTGCTGAGCAATGTTAGAAATTGTTGTTACTGTCAAGTATGGCTCTGGTTGGAGACAGGACAAGTGTCCTCTGATCTCTGGGCAAAAGTCATAGTGCTGCAAAAGCCTTAGAGATAATCTGGTTTGTTCATTGATTTAATTTTATTATTATTAAAAAAACCCCTGACATTTGAAGATAATCACATAAAATTACTCTTGTGATGTATAGTAATTAGGCATACAACGTGAGTGGCTCACATAAATGTTTGAAATTATTATGTTTCTGTAGCCAAACAAAATTTTAAGTTTTTCTCTTTTTTTGGTATTCCTTGGTATCTGTAATAGATGTTCTTGTCATCACATTTCTCCATTACATGCACTAGTTAATACTGATTATATGCACTGACAATGACTCACATTATGAGACAAAAATAGAAAACAAAACAGTATTACTCATAATATTCGGGAAGTGGGGGAAGAGAAGTGGGAGGAAGTATAAGGGTGTTAATTTCCTTATCTTTCATAGCAGCCAGTCAATTGATAGATACTAAAGTTGAAATACATTTAAAAAAAGATAATGATTCAAGTCTCTTAATATTTTTCATAATATATTTTCTTAACCTTAGAGGTATTTTTCAGAAATAACATCTCTTCTGGAGAATAAAGGATATCAAGGAATTCCATCAACTTTTCTTTAGTTTCATTGTCTTTTGTTAAATTCAAGGAAGACTGAATTTTATACCTTTTTAAAAGTGTTTACTTATTTATTTTGAGAAAGAGAGGAGCAGAGAGAGAGAGGGAGAGAGAAAATCCCAAGTAGACTCCGCACTGTCAGCACAGAACCCTACACGGGGCTGGATCCCACAGACCTTGAGATCATGGCATGAGCCAAAACCAAGAGTTGGATGCCTAACCGACTGAGCCTCCCAGGCACCTCATAAATTTTTATTTTTTAAGTAATCACTACACCCAACATGTGATTCTAACTCATGACCCAAGATCAAGAGTTGTGTGCTCTACTGGCTGAGCCAGTCAGGTGCCCTTCCTTTTATCAAATAGTATATGAAGCATAATCCCTTTTTAATCAACTATTTCTTTATATTCATCCATCAATCCATCTGTCCATCCACCCATCCATCCATCCACTCTCCCTTATTAATTACCTGACTACCTATACTTCTCTCTGTATATAGAAAGAGAGGACTATGTGCAATGTTGTTCACTTGTGCTGGCCATGACTATTTTTAAGTTGTGGGATTTTGAAGATTTTTAAATATCTTTTTTATGCTCTTCAACATTGTGCAAATTCTTTATAATATGTATCATTTTTATAAAAATAAAGTCTTATTTTTAAGAAGAGGAGACAATGATTTAAGATTTCCCCAATATTTGGAGCTTCCTTGTTCTTGCCACTATCCTCCCACCCCCAGCTTTATACTCCAAAACAAAGGGTTTAAGGCTTTACCCACAATATTGTTTCATACAATACCCACAGTAGTCAGGTCACACCCCAGGCTCGCATTCCCAGAGTTCGCATCAGGGGTCCTTAGTGCTGGAGAACCTGAGTAGCAGAACCTTTTGCAAAAAGGCTGTGAATAGCCTGGTAGGGAGGCATATAACTGAGGTAAGAGGGACAAGGATGGGAGACAGGAAAAGGGCTCTGATTCCCTGGCATTTCTTCATCTTACACATGATGAGACCAAGCCTAGAGAGGAGTGACTTGTTCAGAGTCAGTCAGCCTGTCACACACATACAAGGCAATCAATTGTCCCTTCAATGGCAATCAATTCTTTTCTCCAAGCTGTACAGTAAGAAGAGGTGGTAGGGCCTCAGATCCTTATTCTTGGAGTGGACAATGAAAAAAGAAAGGGAATTTTAGGGTGTAGCTCCCCCTCTAGCAGCTAGTCCTGTTTTTGTATTAAGTCTACTATAGTTAGTATCTGTAGGGACTGCAAGACCCCCTGGAGGCATCTAGAGCAGCTACTGCACTGAATGTTTAGAATCAAATGAAAGGTGTCTTAGGCAGATATGTGTGGGTTCATGTGGAGAAGATTCAGAAGACTCTGGCAGCTGATTATAGTCTTTCCTACTCCAACCAGGAGACATTGGCCTGTTTACCTACCTTCTCACAGTAGTTTATATTTCTTTGGGGATGGGATGGTGGTAGGGGTGTGGAGGGTCCCCCCCCCCCCCGCCCGCCAACTCTTGAGGAGGACAGCCCCTGTCCAACTCTAGGACATTGTCAGCACCTCCCTGGTGGACAGCTCCACAACAACCACGAGAATCTCATCTCAATGGGGCCACCGGGCCACTGGTGTTCTCTGAATGATGACTTGTCTTTTTCTTGTTATTTCTCCTTTCTTTCTTAAGAAAATTCACTTAGTTGTAAGGGGACTTCAATAAAGTGGTTTTATTATTTAAAATCCACAAGACAATGTATAAAAAGGAATATCAAGTTGTCCTGAATAAAGGATTCCTTTGGCTAAATAGAACAGTCTGAGTGATTGAACTAGAAACAGCTCAGGCGTGTGTGTGTGTGTGTGTGTGTCATAGCTCAGGAATCTTTTGTAACAGGACTTTGAGATCCAAACCAACATCAAGAACACATCATCTTACAAAAATTGTTTTGGGCTAGTTCCCAGTGTTAATGCAATATGGGAGAGGCTAGTTAGACACTGAAATCTTAGAATTTCAAGGATTTTTAAATATTTTAAGGCTAGCGCTTAAATATTTGAAATCTGGGTTCTCTCAGAAAACCCAGAATTATGATTATCATGCCCATAATCAGAAGTCTAGAATGACTCATGTACAAGAGAGAAGTGTAACTGGAAATGAAGGTCTTAGAATTATGAACACCCTGGGGGGAAAAAGTTGATGATGTACAGAGATTTCTCTGCTAAGAGTGAACAGCAAGCTTTGAAAAAGTGTGATTCCATCTATTGCTTCACTTAATAGAGGTAGAACAATGCCACTGAAACTTTTAGGAAAGTATGTGGCCAGGTCAGGTGATGGAAGAAGAGGCTGGTTGGCTCCATTAGGCTCCTCATAAAGCCACCTTTACCTGGGAAAGTCACCTTGGCCCAGAGTCTGGTTCCCAGCCTACAGGCTTGGAAATGCAATTTTGTCTATACTGAGAGTGGCTCTATTTCACTCAAAATAAGATTTCACTGTCTAAGTTTGCAACAACTCACTTTGTAAACTATTTCCCAGGTGTTCATTGGCAATGAGAAAATAGAACTCCTCGGGGACTAGACATTTGCTTCTAGTCAGTAGTCCTTTTTTTTTTTTTAATAGAAAAACCATCAGCCAGGTTATAATCAGAAGGTTGCTTGGTGAGCTTGGAGTCAGCATAAGTGGAAGTTGTTTTATGATGGGCGGTTTGGTTTGATGGCAGCAGGTCTGATAAGCCATTCCTCTCAAGTCTAGGATGGAGGAGGACCTCCCACTGAAGCTGGATAGGTTAAGGCCTTGGGTCAAGGAGATGACTCTCTTTTGGATGCATCCGAAAGCAGACCCTGAAGAAGGATTTGAGTACTAGTAGTTTATTTGGGAGGTGATTCGAAGAAACAGTGGTAGCAGAATAGGGAGGTGAAACAGAGAAGAGAAGGAAGTCAATACAATATGATTGTTTCATTCTTTTTATTTTTTAAATGTTTATTTTTGAGACAGAGAACACATGTGTGCATAAGCAATGGAGGGATGGGATTGGAGGACAGAGGATCCAAAGAGGTTTCTGCACTTATAGCAGAGAGCCTTATGGTGGGGCTTGAACCTACCAACTGTGAGATCATGACCTGAGCCAAAGTTGGACACCTAACAGACTGAGCCACCCAGGCGCTCCTCACTTTTTTTATTTTTAAAATAAGTTTGTTAAATCTAATAAATTAGATTCTGCTCTGCCTACTTCTCACCCCAGGAATAGTCTAGGATTATTACTTTTTACATGTTTCTACTTTTATTTAGAATGTAGGAGTTTTTAACAGTTTAATTAAAATTTTGTGCCTTGCTGATAACCATATGAACTGCTTCCAGGAGGTGGAGGCGGGTTGAGGAGAAACACATCAGTAATCAGAAAGAGAGGAACACTTGGGAACACATTATTTGATGTGTTCTGAACTTTTTATGGAACTTGACCACTGATTCTTGAGTTCATCTGGAAGAGAGAGGACACAACCCTAGCCAAGAACATTTTGAAAAAGAACAATGGTGGAAAGTTTGCTCTATCAAATATCAAAATATACTATAAAGCTACAGTGGTTAAAACATTGTGGTTTGGGGGCACCTGGGTGGCTCAGTTGGTTAAGTGTCCCAACTTTGGCTCAGGTCATGATTTCACAGTGTGTGGGTTCAAGCCCTGCATTGGGCTTTGAGCTGACAGCTCAGGGTCTGGAGCCTGCTTTGGATTCTGTGTTTTTCTCTCTTTCTCTTCTCCTCCCCTATTCATGCTCTGTCTCTCTGTCTTTCACAAATACATAAATGTTAAAAAAATTATTAAAACATCAATAAAAAACCCCAACAAAAAAACCGTGGTTTGGGCACAGCAATAGACAATTCAGTGGAATAGAATAAAGTCCATAAACAGTCATCTCTATGTGGGAGTTTAGTATATGATGAATACGGCATTTTACATGAGAGGGTAAAGAGAGGGGAATAAGTGTGAATTATAAAATGGTGTTATTAGATATCCATTTGGAACAGAATTAAGTCCGATTCCTATTCTACACATATACAAAAATAAAATTCAAATGGATATAATATTAAAGAACAAACTAAAAACATTTTAGAATAAAATATAAGAAAATATTTTTTAATCTTGTGGGGGAAAGGGCATTTGAAGTAAGACAAACATTTAGAAGTCTGGAAGAGGCTGGCAGGTTTGACTACCTAATACTTTTGTGCAAGCTAAGACACCATCAGCGAGTTACAAACCCAAAAGAAACTCTCTGAAATTCTGTCTCCTTCTCTCTAGTTCTTGTCTTTCTACTCTTCCCAGTCTCTGGCCACACTCCCAAGTCCCTGTCTCTCTCTCTCCGAGTCTCTGATTCTTTTTCTTTGGGGTTTTCTTCTTCTGGTCTCTCAGTTTGTCTTACAGTCTGTCTCCTCAAGAGGAAAAACAACAGGTCCAAGACAGACAAATGGTAAGGCATAAACTGAGGAAGCAATAAGAAAAAAAAAATAGGATGAGGGGAAAGATTTGTAGTAAATATATAACAAAATGCTAAGATTCACAAAGCATACATGACAACAATAAGTCTATTAAAAAAGCTAAGGTGTTACTAGAAAATTAGTATATAAAATAAAGGACTGGATCAATTGGGTGGCTCAGTCAGTTAAACATCTGACTCCTGATCTCAGCTTAGGTTTTGATCTGAGTTATGGGTTTAAGCCCCCTACATTGGGCTCTGTGGTGACAGCAGAGCCTGCTTGGGATTCTCTCTTGTTCCTTCATTCTCTGCCCTTCTCTCACTTGTGTCTCTCAAAATAAATAAATAAACCTTTAAAAAGATATTAAAAAATTAAAGGATCTACACAGGTAATTCAAAGCTGTTAAAATGTAAGTGGCTTAGTGGATGCTCTGATGCACCACTGATTCCCTCCTTCAGAGTGGGGTGGGGGTCACCCATCTCCCACATTCCGGGAGTCTCAGTGCCTCATGGCTCTCAACTGAGTTCCCTTACAGGAATTGTCATTTATTTGGAACAAAGAGAATTTCTGTGGTTCCTAAGAAAGCAGTCACACAGAAGTCTGACATACACTAAAAATGGTGTCATTGCCTGTCATTTATAAATAAAAGTGGTCTTTACAGCTGCCACCATAATTGTTGATTTCCTAAATGTAACTTCAGTCTTTTTAATTTAAACATGTAATTCTCTCCTCAAAGAAAAATGTGAATGACCTAATTTGCCTTTATGTAGATCACATTTTATTGTCTAAATCAAACCTGTTTTGGTATTTGCTTGCTTTTAGGTCAGTCTGTGAGGTTACGGGGAAATCTGTCCTGCCTTCCCTACTCTCTTGGAAGATCTGACCTCTGTCCCGGCCACCCTCCTGTCATACCCATCCGTATCCGAGGGCCAGGAGAGGGGGCAGCTGCTGAATGCTTCTTTGGGATCTGACTGTCCTCAGAGCACAGAGGCACCATGTGGTCTGGAGCAGAACTGCAGTTATGTGAGTTGGTCAAAGGGGAAATGTCCCTGACAACAACAGCAGCTGGGGTTGTAATTGTGATTCCTCTGGCAGATCTTCGAGTCCATGTGCTCATCCTCCCACATCACCTCCCCCAAACTGCAATGTGATAGGATGTTTACTGCCCACCTTGAGCAGTTGAGGTCCAGAAAGGCCAAAAGTATCAGCAAGGAGAACAACAGGAGGGCTTGAACCCAAATTCAGACTATACATATTCCTAAACGAGGGCATGGCTCCCCTAAAAAGCCCTCCCTTCCTCTCTGCTCCCAAAGGCCCTTGTACATTCCCAGTTATTTCAGATTGGAAGTATCTCATAACTTTTGGACTATTCCTATAATACATGGGTAGGTATGAGGCAGTTACAGTCTACTATCAGACATACCTCTTACTGTCAGGGGTTCTTGTACACCTGTAGAGTCCAGAGGACACAGCAAAAGATTTATCAATTTTTTCATCAAATTCATGGACCCATGAATAGCCCCATGAACCCATGAACAGAACCCATGAACAGAAGTAGCCTTCGATATTCTATTTCTTAGCCCCCTACCCCCAGGATCTAAACTCCATTGTAGAACTGTTGGCATCATACCCTGAGATCTTCAGGTCTTAATGTCTTTCAAAATCATCAGATAGCATCCATAAAACAAGTCATCCTCTTTCTAATATTGATTGTCTTCCATAGCCTGAGGGTTTTATGCTAATGAGTTTCTGTCACTCTACTATGACTATCTAGACACAAAACTTGCCCACAAAAGATGCTGGGGTTATGTGTAGGTAAGAAGTAGACGAGGGGAAAAGAAAACCTCATGCTGTTACTGTATCTCCTGGGTTAGTCTCCTTTCCACCTGTGGGCTCCTTGAAGGCAGGGGTGTGCCACAATTCCTCCTTCTCTGCACTAAGCACAGAGTCAGAGTCTGCTGCAAAGTAACAAGGTCAACAAACATTGGATGACTGAAAACACTCAGGCTAGAGAAAAGCCGACCTCAACTGCCTTCCGGAAACCCACAGCTCCTCCACATGTGGCTGGGATGACTCCTTTTTATTCATCCATTCAGTGACATTAACAACTATCTTCACCAGCTCTGGGGTAGAGAGAACAAGGCTCCGTTCCTCACCTCAAGGAGCTTCTGGAGGAACCAGGCAAGCCGAACAATCATAGCACTATCTTATTATTACTAGGACTGGGTTTGACATGGGACATGGTGGGAGCTCAGAGGAAGGACATTCATCCAGATGGGAAAATTGGGGAAAGCTTGAAGTTCTTTCTAGAAGCTAAGACCCTGGCCAGAGATGGGGAGGGGGCGAGGGGAGCCAGCAGAGAGGGAGCTGGCCTGCAATGGGGCCAACAAAAAACTTGGCTAGGTCAGGAAGGGGAGTGAGAAGCCTCAAATGTAGCTTTGACACTGTTTTTCTTTCTTCTGGAGAGCTGCCACGTGCCGCCACAGAGAGCATTTCACGGGTAGATGCATATTATTGCAATGTGTTTATCTAGGAAACCAGAGCTCAGCTCCAGCATCTGGTTTTCAGCACAATTCTGAATGAAGTCCAATTTTCCAGTTGGGTTAATGAAAATAAAACTTGGGAAGTTGTGGGCTGGCTGCATCAGGGGTTGAGTCCTGGGCTCACGCAGGGTCATGGATCGCAGGCCGGAAGGGCTTGGGCAGGTCATGGATTCATTGTGGGCTGGCCATGAGGTCGGCACCAAAGACAACCTTGAACAGGGAGGGAGAGCTGCCTGGACCAGTCCTGAGGAACACGCCTCATGCAGGAATGGATGTTTTTGGATTCTGTCTGTCTCAACCTGACAAAAGTTGACCAAGCACCTACTGTGCCAATGAAATGGGCTGGGTGGTGCAGTGGGGGTCAGATGCAGATGTGAGCCTGAGCTTGTCTCTAGTCTGTTGGCAAACAGACCAGTGGGGGAGAGCCCTGACCAAACAAGCTGACTGATGAGCAGATCTAATAACAGGCCCCATCAGCACTCACCGCTTTGAAGCCGTCAGGAGGTTTGGGATCAGAGAGGAACCCATTCTTAAAAGGTTAAAAAAAGATACAGCCAGGTTTCAGAGAGACCTGGAACCCACAACAAAAAGTTCACAGGCCCTCCTTTTACCTCATGTCTGCAGTCTCACATATTTGTTTCATTCTCCTCTTTCATTGCAGACTTTCCAGACTGCATGGCAAGAAAACACGATTTCCCCATAGCTTCTGAGTTCCCATGAGCCTCTTGCTCTCTTGATCTCTCTTCCTTCCCCAATTTCAAATTCCTTGGGGGAAAGGTTTTAATTGGCCCTGGTGGTGACAAGCAAATTCTTGGTAAAATCAGCTATGGTTAGGGATCAGAGTTACATTTGTGAAGGCTGTTAAGGGGCGCTTACCCTGAGACCCCATGCCCATGGCTCTTTTTCATGTCAGAGTATTTACAGTAAGACTCAAATCACAAATAGTTTCTCCTTTGACCTCGACTGTACCTCTGTGAGGGAGACAGGGCAGGGAAATCAAAGCTTGCCTGTTAGTTTCAGAAACAGGGCTGGACCCAGAGCTCCTAACTCCCAACCCAGTGCTCTTTCCACTACACACTGTTCCTTTGGTCCTGATGTGAAGCCAGCAATTGTGAAATAGACTTTGCCTATGCAGTTTCCCCTCGGGAACAACTGCAGAATGAACAGTGTTGATTAGAGAGAATTTTGTTGGCAAGCTTTTGAGGGAGCTGGGAGCCAAATACCAGTGGTGTGGCTTGTTGTGACCCAGAAGGTGTGTGTCATAGGTTCCTGATAGGGTGACCTCACAGAGGGGTATGAGGATCCTGGGGGAAGGATGGTCTCTTACTCTTATCTTCTTTACCTGGAAGCTACTTCTTAAGACAGAATGTAGGAAAGGCCAAGGCAAGACAAGGAGGAGATGCCTCTTTGTCCTGAGTCAAACTAGGGATTCAGAGAGTTACAAAATGGTCTTTGGTGGAGAAGCCTTTTCCTGAGGCTTCAGAGGAGAGTCCTCATGCCAGGCCAGAGAGCTAGATCCTCCTGAAGGACTCCAAAGGGAAGGAAATTTGGTGTCTCCTGGTCATCTTTCAAACCTCCTAGCAATGACATTTTTCTTTCATTCTACCTATTGGTGTGGGAAGCAATGCTAAGGTTCTTGAGGATTCTGTCAATTTTGTATACACTTCACTGTTGTTCCAGCTTCATTTTCTCCAGTACTTCATGGTTGCAACCATTGATATTATCATTTCCAGGCTTGAGTCCATTCCAGAGCCTACACCAATCTTGATGGTTACCTCAGTCCTCATTCTCTGGGGCTTGAAATAGTTTTCCTATCAGTAGACTTGGTGCAGAGAATGCTAGGCTGGGCACCTGGTTGGGCTCTTCCAGCCTTACTGTGTTGGTATACCCATAGACTGGGCTTCCCACCTTGGTCCCGTCTTCTTAGTTCACTTTGTTATACTTTCCTGAACCCAAACTTCCTGGGGCTCTATACCCAGTTACAAACTTTGAACTTGTTGTCCATTCATCCAGCCACTGATGAATGGGACCCTGTGCATCATGATGCAGCTGTACCTGGTTCTACATTGTCTCTCCTCTCTGGCATTTCTGTCTATAAAACAGGCTGTCTTTAATACTAATGGAAAGCAGAAATGCCCTCTGAAATTTGCACATGCCCGTTTTGCAGCTGGGCTGGAATCCCCAGCTCAGTGTTAATGAAGAGTTTCTCTCTCTTTTCTCTTGTTCCTCCCACTGGCCCTGCATACTTCTCTTGTGTGCCCATTCTAGTGACACCTGGCTGTGCTTCCTCTCCCACTGGAACCTGCACTGGAGTCTTCTCTCCTTTCCATTTGTGTCTCTTCTGTTGGTTGCAACGGTTGTTGGGAGTCAATGGGCAGCAGGTCTTCCCCCAGAAGACAGATCTGTTAGTGTGCCAAGAATCAAGACTGTCATGTAAATATATCCCAGAGTATTATGGATCGTCCTACAACAGCTCGTCAAACAACAGGATTAACCTAATACAAGCAGCTCTGCTTAAGGTGAAGGAGAAAAGCAGAGTATATTCTTTGTTCTTTTGATTTTAATTCTCTTTCCCTTGATTCATGCAGGTATCACCTGAGTACACTCAAGGTTGACCTTTCCTTGTCTCTTTCTTAATCCATGTATTGAAATGACACTGTTTACATCTTTGAACTAGGGTCTATTTAAGTTTCCTGCAGGTGCAGAAGTCTGTTCTGTCTAATCACCTCCCCTTACTTAGACATAGCTTTTGCCCAAGGCTGAAATTCCCTCATTCACCTGCCCCCCCTACCTGCCCAACAACCCATCCATTCAGTCATTCAGTAAGTGCTTCTGCCAGATTCTGGGGTAGGGAATGAAAACACAGCAATAAACAAACCATGGCTTCTTCCCTCAAGGATCTTTGTGCTCTGCCTTTGCCTCCCCAGCACTTCTCACCAGTATGCTGGTGTATCTGCCTTTAGGTCTGGGCTCATTCTTGTGGGGATGACAGGCAAAAGTGGGGGAGACTGATGATAAGCATGTAAACATATAATTAACTGATAATTGGTGAAATGTTATATAGGAAATAAGTGGGACAAAGAGAATAACAAGGAACAAGAGGGAAGACCTATTTAGAAAGGATGTTGGGGGTAGGCTTTCTGAGGAAGTGACCTTTCAGATGTGGTCTGAAGGATACTGTAGAGGGATAAAAATGGACAGGCAGTGGGAAATAAAAAATGTTGGGCCCTGAGGTGGGAAAGAAAATGTGTTCCAGGAAGGGAAAGGCAGTGTGGCAGATGTATGTGCAGCAGATGAGAAAGTGGCATGAAATGAGATCAGGAGGCAAACAGGAGACATATTCATGCACAACTTTTTGGCCATGGTGAGCAAGCTGGAAAGGGGAATGGCTTAAATAAGGATTGATGTGATCTGGTTTATATTTTTAAGATATAAATTACAAAATATGAATATAAATTATAAATTATATACATTAAATATGAAATTTTAATATAAATTATTCTAACTGCTCTGTGGAAAATAGATTGGAAAAGGGCAACATGGATGCAAGAGACTAAGTAGAACAACTGCAGTCTTTGAGCTGAGAGGTCAGGGTTGCTTGATCCGACATTATGGCATTGAAGACACATTTCAGATATAGAACAAGAAGATCCGATGTAAGTGAGGAGGACTCTGAAGACTTTAGAAACTGGGTGAATAGTGGTGCCATTAACTTGGAGAGATGGGGACGGCAAGGAGAGAAGCTTCAGAGTTTGGGGGAGGGATCCAGAGTTCAGACTAGGGCTTGTTAAGATCTCCATTAGACATCCAAGTGGGTGGCACTCAGAGAAGAGGTTTGGGCAGGAGTTAAATAGATCAGAACTTGTCAGCACATAGAGCATAGATAAGACAGGAAGGACACCTTCTCCTCTGCTGCCCTGGGAGCTTTGCATCAGAGCTAGTATCTTTCATGCTGTCTTGAGGGAAGAAGTCAGGGGTGGGGGTCCCAAGACACCCTTCTAATAGAAGTGAGATATCCTGAAGGGCCAGGACTATGCAAGAATAATGATTCAATTGGGGCAGGAGAATTTTCTCTTCTCCACTGGGAC
>PISW01013915.1:0-23648 GCA_004023785.1 Mungos mungo
GGGATGATACAGGAGCTAGTCGTGCACCCTCCCCTGGTAGGAGGCGGCACCCGGGCTCCCCGACCTGACGCGGCTCGCAGGGCCAGGAGCCCACCACCCTGCTCTGTCCGGCGGCTGCAGGCAGTGTGTCTGTCGGTTGAGGGTCAGCCGGCAGCCGAGCCTCCCGCCCCGCCGCAGTGACATTGAGCAGGTGGTGCGTGGAGGTCGGTGTGCGCTGGGCCCTCTGCCCTGGTGCCCTGGGCTCCTGGGGCCCTGCCAGGTGAGCCCCTGCCCCTGAGCTGGTCTGGTGCTGCGTCTCCGCAGAGTGACCGTGGCCGAAGGAGAAGGGGAGATGGAGAGTCTCGCAGCTTGATGCCCAGGGTGTCGCGGATACAGCTGAAAATCTCTGAGCAGACCAAGAACCATGATCGTTTCGACTCTAACGAGGAAAGACCCCAAATACCAACACTGAAATGACCTGGCTGTTGGAAATATTTGGAAAGAATTTTAAAGCAGCCATTGTAAAGTTGCCTTACGAATTGTTTAGAAGTAAATGAAAACATGTAAGCAATAGAAGATAGAAGAGTCAAAGGGCCCTTACAGGGTGGCAAATGCAGTGATTGAAATAGAGAACTCAGCTGAAGGGCTCAGCCATGGGATAGAAATTCCAGGGGCGCCTGAGAAACCAGGGGCAGGGAGCGGCCTCAGATGCTGGAGCCTGGAGGATGTGAGTGCCAGACCGAGAGGTGGGGCAGCAGGGAGAGGTCTTCGGGTGGCCCCAGGGCTGGGGAGACGGAAGGGCAGGTGCTGGAGGGGGAGTGGCCGCAAGTGGTTGTCATACTCTATACTCTGGCTTGTGAAACTTGTATCTTCAGCAAGATGGAGGCCGATCAGAATGCCATGCATTTCCCTTGACGATTTCTTCTCGCCTCCTGTCGATGACAGAAACTTCCCAGAAGGGTCTGTTCTAGCGGAGCAAGCAGCCATCACTTCTAGCCTCGAAGATTGCCGGTGGCTCTGGTAGGGAGGGTGCAGGGCGGTGAGGAGTCCCTGAGCTGTCCTCGAGGGCTCCAGGTATCGGGCTCCCCGCTGGGCTCCCGCAGGTGTCGCCAGGTGGGGGGGGGGGGGCGGGAGGTGCGTCCCGGCTCCTCGGGCTTTCCTGGTGTGAAGCAGAGACCCTGCCGATGCTCTCTGTCACGGGGTCGCCTGCTCTGGCCTGGGGTTCTTGCCCTTGCTTTTGCCAAATGAGCAAACCGTGCATTCCCAGAGTTTTCACTCAGAGAACTGACACATGTAGATCTCTCCGAACATATACTAACCTGCTCGTTTGGTAAAAACGTAAGGAAAAAGAAGATGGGTCTGAGCTAGAGCAATCCAAGAATAAGGTGAGGACGGGGTGGGCGCTGGGGGTCACGGTTACAAGGTGGGAGACCCCGTGTGTCCTTGTGAACGTGATATTTTGCCCTACAAATTGAGGAGCATTTTTTAAGAGATGCAACAAATTATGTTAAGTGTATTTTTTCTTTTTGACAGCTTCCAGGAAAGACTTTTCTTTATTACCAGTAAGATGCTAACAATTTGGTAGTTCATTCTTTCCTTAAATTATCATATCATAATACTAACTTAAAGTTATTTGGGTTGAAATCATTATTGAGTGGCCCTGAATAGTCCGTCCGTCTTTGCCTTTTCCTGCCAAGGATGCTCGCGGTGTCCGTGAACAGTCGCGTTTTAATACGGTTTATTCACACTCGCAGGGCCATTGTGCACAGTCATCGGGAGAAAGTCTGTTGGAAGAAATGGTTATGTTTTGTTACTTGGACATAATCCTTTATGCTCATTGGCAGCTTGCCCTCATTCTTTTCCCCCTTGTTGGGACGGTTTATTTTGAGGCTCATTTAAAAAATTGTCAGGGAGAGGGAAGGAGGCAAATCATGAGAGACTTTTGAATACTGAGAACAAGCTGAGGGTTGAAGGGGGAGGGGGAAAAGGAACTGGGGGTGATGGGCACCAAGGGGGACACTTGTGGGGAAGAGCACTGGGTGTTATATGGAAACCAACTTGACAATAAACTATAAAAAAGTAAATAAATAAAAATAATTGTATCTGGAACTCTGAACGCGTCGGCTCATCAGACTTCGTGCTCCGGCAGTGGTCCGTGGTCCCTCCTGACTGGAGCCGTGCTGAGCCCGTCCTGTGCGCCGTGCTCTGGGCAGGGCCACGCTGTCACCAGCGAGGGCGGGTGTTCCGGACATCCGTGTTTCACAGCCACGGTGGCTCCTCACCGGCAGGCTTTGGGCGAACCAACTTGACTCCAGAACAACGGGACCAGTGTCACCTCATTGACACTGGACTCGTTTACAATGTATAGTATAGTAGTCATATTACAAAAGCAAAAAAAAAAGATAAAAGATGAAATAAATTTTATTTTAGTATGTTTTGTATTGAACATGTATCCAAAATATTATTCACATACTAAAAGTTACTGACCGATCTTGGGTCCTTTGCTTTTTGCATTAAGTCTTTGGAAGCCCGTGTGTATTTTATTCCTGCTCCAGGCGCCCAGGCCGCCCCCGATTCCCGAGGGGCGCCGGCCAGGTGTGCACAGAGCCCCAGGCCTGTCTGTCGGAGACCGCCTGTAACACGGACTGGAGCAGTGAGCAGTGCTTCCACTTAGATTTGTCAGCTGTCGTTTTGTTTTAAGGTCGTCTGTAAAACTGTAATCTTCATGTAAATTCTGTCCTGGCCCTTCTGTGGTAGCGAAGTCGTTCTGTCTCTCCAGTGTTTTCACAGCACAGATGGACAAAATGCCAGTCTCCCAACAGCTGACTCAAGGCCACATTCACTTTGCTCAAAAGTGGCAGCATTCTCTCATCCCTTTCCCTGTGTTTCTATCTTTTACTTTCAATAAAGAACAACTTTTATATATTCATAGTTGGACAGAATGATGTATTTTTTGAAGCAGAAATCGTGCTTGTTCCAGAGAGTGTGATCTGTGTATTGACTGATCACAGTACCAGTTCTTTTAAGAAGTAATGGCTTTGAGGGGCGCCTGGGGGCTCAGTCGGTTAAGCGCCCGCCTTCGGCTCAGGTCATGATCTCACGGTTTGTGGGTTCGAGCCCCGCGTCGGGCTCTGTGCTGACAGCTAGCTCAGAGCCTGGGGTCTATCTTCGGATTCTGTGTCTTCCTCTCTCTCTGACCCTCCCCTGCTCACACTGTCTCTTTCTCTCTCTCTCAAAAATAAAAATAAAACACTTAAAAAAATGAAAAAGGAAAGAAGTAACGGCTTTGAGGCGCCTGCTCTGCTCACGGACGTCCTTGCTCTTGCAGAGCCTCATCTGCTCGGAGTGCGGGGATGAGTTCAGCCTGCAGGGCCAGCTGGCCGTCCACATGGAGGAGCACCGCCAGGAGCTGGCCGGCGGCCGGGCGCACGCCTGCAAGACCTGCAGGAAGGAGTTCGAGACGCCGTCCCGGCTGCGGGAGCACATGAGGACTCACTATAAGATCAGGTGTGAGCGGGGTGCGGCGGGGGGCTCAGCCGGGGCGCCGGGGCTCCATCGGAGCATCCGACCTTGGCTCAGGTCATGATCTCGCAGTCCATGAATCTGAGCCCCACATCGGGCTCTGTGCTGACAGCTCCGAGCCTGAAGCCTGCTTGGGCTTCCGTGTCTCCCTCTCTCTGCCCTCCCCTGCTCACACTCTGTCTCTCTGTCTCTCTCAAAAATAATGAAGATTTAAAAAATTATTTTTTAAAAAAACCACTGCATGCTATGTCCTCTTTGAAAAAAGTTAGGCAGGAGCCTGTTCGTGGGCTCGGTAAAGAAAGAAATCCATACAATGTGTTAAAAATCAGTGTACTTTGTGATGATTTGTTAAAAATATTGTCCACTGTAGAAAGCACAAACAGCTGCTAAGCTGGTGTGGTGTCAGGTTATCTTTAAAATGTGTAGTCGTGTCTCCAGTAAGAAACATCAGCACAAAAATTTTAAATCGGCGTCAGGCTGCGTGGGTCGAGAGTCTGGCCGGCTTAGGGCGCTCAACGTTGTAGAAGGTACTGGCAGCCCGTTTTCACAGGGAAGTAACAAGGTTCAGATTAGCCCCGCTTTTTGTGAATCAGTTTATTTATCCTGTCTGTTTAGAACTTTTGTGTTCCAGACACTGCGCTTAGTCTGGACCTAGAAGTCCATGAACAAAACCTAGGGTGATCGTTAGGAGCAGCCCTGGGGGTCCTGGACCCTCCAGACCAGGTCACTTTCCCACAGTTTTATATCTCGGACATTTCAGGTGTCAAGGAATTAAACCCTCTTGGTCCGCTTTCAGAGTCCATAATGTTCGCAACTAGGACTATTTAAACACGTGTGTGCACTTGTTTCTAGTAAAGCTTAACACGTCTTTCAAAGTTTCATGTTCGACTTATTCCTGAGTGTGTATTTTTACTGCAGTTTCATTTTCTTAGCGCAGTGAGGGGCAGGGCTCTCCCCGCCTGTGCTCCAGGCGGCCTGGGTCAGTGCTCCCTGCACGCTCGTGGAGTCGAGTTCTCCACCAGAGCCCGAGAGCCGGCACCCGCTGTCTGGTTACCTCCCGTCCTCCCTCTGGCTCGCCCCCATTCCGGCCCTGAGCTTGGGAATGTGCAGACGCTTAAACAGCAACCGCAGCCACGGCAGAGTTTCCACAGCACTAATCGGGTGTGTGCCCTGCGGACTTGGCAGGGCTTGTCTGTCCCCTCGGGCGTTGTGGTTCGGCCTCGGGCCAGCGCTCTCTTCCCCCGCCTGCTCCCTGCTCCCCCCCCCCATGCTCCGCCCAGCGAGGACCTCACAGGGTCAGCGGCATGCCCCCATGGCGCTACTTACTCTGATGAGGTTTCACCGCAGGCAGTTTTGATGTGTCTGGGAGGGGGTGTGGAGAGGTGACTAAGGGTGTCTAGGTGGTGAGCTTGCACTTGGCCACACGGGCTTCTGAGACTGCTGGGCCCCAAGGCCTGGGCCGGACACGCAGCCTCGCCCTCAGGCTTGTGAGGACCACTCAGTGGGCAGGCAGTGGAGCGGTGCGTGGGGGAAGGGCGGGCCATGGTGAGGAGGGGTCCAGGGCAGGGACTTGCAGCCAAGGGGAGAGGTGTCACCACAAGTCAGCAGCGATGAGCTCTCTGCTTTCCGTGGAGGACGCTGGTGCCCGGAGGCGAGCTTGCGGGGCCAGGCCTTCCCAGAGCTGAGGACTCTGCCCCGGGGGGAGGGGCAGCCCTGCCACGAAGGATGCCTGCCCAAGATCGTGACCACCCCGGTGCCCTGTCTGGGTGGCATGGACAGCGAGGAGTTTGGAGGATGAAGGGAGCCTGGCAGAGTAGACTCGGGTTTTCACCTCTGACCATCACGCCAAGCTGTGTTTGCAAGGGACATTCCGACCCCTGCGCCCCCCTCCCCAAGAAAACAAAAACAAAAGGAAGTTTATCTTTTCATTACAGAGCAAAAAATGAATTTTATAGTAATGAACCCATAAAACAACTACGTGTGTGTGTGTGTGTGCGTGCGTGCGCAGACACACTCACATGTGGTTTCTCACTGAAGTGTGTTCTGACCACCAGTCAGCCATGCTTTCCGGTAGCATTTTAATTTTGGAATGTAATACAAAGGAGACGGCCTCATGAGTGTTTCCCCCGTGTTTATACTAGGGTGTCAAGTACAAGGTCTTACAACCGGAACATCGACAGGAGTGGATTCACGTACTCATGCCCACACTGTGGAAAGACATTTCAAAAGCCCAGTCAGTTAACTCGGCATATCAGGATACACACAGGTATGCAACACACTCACTTCTGGGTGCTTTCTGATGTGGCTTAGAGGGAAGAACGTGTGCCTTAGAGCTTAGCTAGACCTGGAAGGTCATCTTTTTATCCTCTGTCGTGTGGCCTTGGTCTTAACGTTGGATATGCAATTATATCTATGAGTCTATGGTTACGGGGCGGTGCTCTGTCTGGACAGATAGGTTTTGGGTCTCGAGTTTGAGTGTAACGTATTTCTCTCTTAATTCATCCGATGCTCCCACAGTATGGAATTATATTTGGATTATTTTCCTCTCTTTCTAGGTGAAAGGCCATTTAAATGTAGCGAGTGCGGGAAGGCTTTCAACCAGAAGGGGGCGTTGCAGACGCACATGATCAAACACACGGGAGAGAAGCCCCATGCCTGTGCCTTCTGTCCTGCTGCCTTTTCTCAGAAAGGGAACCTGCAGTCACACGTGCAGAGAGTCCACTCCGAGGCAAGTGTCGCGCGTGCGTGTGCGCGGGCGTGGCGTTCCAGGCTGCAGTGCGCGGCCCTCGAGCTCACGGGCGACCCCGAGCCCGAGGGTTTGTGCAGAGCGCACTTGGTTCTAAACGCACAATCTGGATATCTGGATGTGGAAGAAACAGAAAATATGATCTCGCTGGGGTCTTACGCTCTTACAGCGTTGATGGATACATGTTTGAATGGCGTCATCGTCCTGTTGTCAGTTAGGATCCTGTGATCTCATTGTTAACATATTTCATCCCTTTAGCAAACTTGAAACAGTGTAAGAAATTGAGGGAAAAAAGTGTTTTTCCTATTGTTATTCTTACTCAACTTACACGTGGCCTCCCTCACGCTTTTCATCAGACTTCTGGTCTCTTCATTTCCCTCTGTGTTGACGATTTCAGTGAGACTGATGTTCGCAACTTTTTATTGTCTGTAGGTCTTACTGACTTAAAGTTTCTGGAAGTATCTCTCTCAAGCAGGTTAAGCTTTGCTCTTACTGTCATGATTTGGTGTTTTTAGTCTAACTGTGGACTATAAGTAAGTGTTTAAGCAACTCACATACTTTTACCAAGGATCTGTTTATTTTGTGTAACGTTTGCAGAGTGAAAACTCGTATTAAAAAGCAAATGTGTATCTTTTTATTTTCCTTAGAACGAAGCCTTACGTTTCACTAAAATAAAAAACATCCTACGTCTCTCACATAATTTATAAACGTATCCAGACCGCCATATGCAGCGAGTCACCTAAAAACCAGGGTCTGTGACCTAAGCCCCGCAGACGTGAGGAAGAGCACGTAAACCCCGGTGAGGCCGTGACTGCACGGCGGGAGGTTTCCTGTCGGTCACAGAGGAGCAGACGTGGCCTCCGTGCGCCGTTCTCGCGGGGCTGCCTCTCTGTGCACACGAGGCCTTGGAATGACAGTTCACTTGTGTGGCGCCCGGGGAGACCTCGCTGGGACCCCGAGCCGCCCTGCGAGGTGCTCCCCCGCGCCCCTGAGTGTGGAAGAGCCCTCCACGTCCCCGCTCCCTGGCGTCCACTTCCGGCTTCGTCACAGTTGTGGAAAGTAGTTGCCGGTGGGATAGGGAACGGGCGATGAACAGTTTCACACCGGGTGGCCACCCGTCCCCACGTGCGTGTGCGAGCTCCGCAGAGGCTCGGTCACAGTGCGGTGTCTGTCTGAGCACCGTGAGGGTTATGTCTAACCGTGTAGCCTTTCTAACTGAACGTTGTGCTTCGCTATTTAGAAATTGAGAGTGTGTATCAGATATTTTATTTTCACCCAATTATATAACTGAACACTTCTTACTTCCAAATGTGTTCTGATTTACAGAAAAGACTGTGAAATTTCAATTGATCTCGGATTGGCAATATTGATTAAAGAACTGGGTCATTGATTTAGAGCTGTGTAATTTGAGTGAGAATGAGAAAGTAATGTTAACTGGTTAGGTTATTTCTGTCATTTTTAGTGGAATGGTAAATTAGATTGGCTGTAAATTAAAATATTTTTATCTAATTGTTAATTGTAAACAATCATTTTTTTCTTTTTTGTTCCTTAAGGTCAAGAACGGCCCTACCTATAATTGTACAGAATGTAGTTGTGTATTTAAAAGTTTAGGAAGCTTGAACACTCACATCAGCAAGATGCACATGGGTGGGCCCCAGAACCCAGCCAGTTCTGCAGAGACGGCGCACGTGTTAACGGTGAGTTTCGTAAGCTGGCTGATAGGGGGATGTTCTGTTATCGACATCTGTCATTTTAATTGTGACCTTTAAGAGTGAATATGACTTAGACTATTATTTAGTGCCGGAGCGCCTGGGGGGCTCAGTAGGTTAAGCCCCGTGTTGGGCTCTGTGCTGTGGGTTTGAGCCCTGTGTCGGGCTCTGTGCTGACAGCTCAGAGCCTGGAGCTGCTTTGGATCCTGTGTCTCCCTCTCTCTGCCCCTCCCCACTCATAAAAAACATTAAAAAAACAAAAGGAATATTATTAGTGCCATAAAGTACTATGAAAGTTTCTGTAAGGAGGTAAGGGCTGCTTTCTTATTCTTTTCATTAGTGACAGAAGATCAGTCTTTTTAACCTTCAGAGTGCTATCAAATGACCCTGATTTATGGACCGTCATCTGAACCAGTGAAAAAAGGACAAAATGTAATCATTAACTTATGAATTTGTAATTCCTACAGTGCTATTGATGATGATTATTGAATGCTCTTTATGCCTGTGTTATAACCTAAGGATCAGTTATCCTTTTAAATGAGATTTCCCCATGTCTGATGGCACAAGGACAATTTCTTCCTGACACTGTGGACTTTTGGGAAGCTGAGTTGTATCTTCCAGTACACGTATTGAAAGTTCTCCGACACACAGGCTTCCCCAGCCCGGCCTCGGCCTGGTGCCTCTCCCCTGGCAGGGTCTACGCGCAGACTCGTGTCTCCCCTGCAGGAGACGCGCCGCGTCCAGGAGTCCAGGAGTCTCGGAAGCGTTAGTGTGCGCGCGCGGGCGACTGCCTCTCACCGGTGTGGACGCTAGTCAGCGGTTAGCTCCTGAACGTGAGGGCCGCACGTCCGCTCTGTGTTCTCGTCTGTTCTCCGCAGTATCGGCCCCGATCAGGAAGAGCCTGCAGGAGAGTCGAGTCTAGTAGTGAAGTCTTAAAAGGCCTATTTTGGACTGTTTTTTAAATACAATTTTCAGTGTGTAATCCAACCAATGTTAGAATTTTCTCCATTTTCTTTGGCAGTTGCAAATAAAAATATAGATGTGGTGAATAACCCAGAATAATCCAAATCAACTTAACCTGGAATGTGCCCGAGCTTTTCACGGAGTTTGAGCGTGAGAGCGCATCCTCAGTTTGTGTGGGGACCGCTGCCCGGCCCTCGCCCTGCTCTCTGTGTGTCCTACCTGCCTCTCAGTCTCTGACTCTGGGCCTTTTTGCTCCACTTCTGAGGGTTTTCTTTCTCAGAGTTTTTTTTAAGCTGCTAAGATTAAAAAACTTTTTTTAATGTTTGTTTTGGGGAGAGAGAGAGTGCATGAGAGAGCAGGAGAGAAGCAGAGAGAGAGGGAGACAGAATCTGGAGCAGGCTGCAGGCCCTGAGCTGTCAGCACAGAGCCCGACGTGGGGCTTGAACCCACGAACCATGAGATCATGACCTGAGCCGCAGTCGGAGGCTTAGCCGACTGAGTCACCCGGGCACCGGGCTGCTAAGCTTTTTAAATTCTGAGAATGCTTCTTTGTCATCTGATTGCCCCTTCTGTTTCTGGTTTGGTGTGGTTTCAGCATTTTCCTACTCACGGTGCCCGCGTCCAGATGGCCTTGGCTCCTGGTGGCCATGGCGGGGGGGTGGGGGGGCGCTCCTGTTGCACAGGGAGGTGGCAGTGGGCCCATGTGGGTCGAGCCGCCTGGTGCCCAGAGCCACCTTGCATGCTCTTAGCCAGGGAGCAGCCCTCACACTTGGGGTCCCTGGGGCAGAATGCAAAGACTTTGTTTATTTGGGGGACTAAGTGCCACAGAAGGTGCCCTGGTCCTCCCAGGGTGCCCCCATTGTTCTCTCTTTTAGAGGCGGCCCCCCATGTTTGTTGCCTCAGGGTAAATGCCTGTCACGTGTTCTATGGAGGAAGACAAGGGGCTCGTTGTCACCCCTGAGTAGTTGTCCATCATCTTTATTTTCTAATTAATAGTTTTAGGTTTAGAGGAGAGTTGAGCAGAAGGCACAGAGAAGTCCCGGGTGCCACCCCCTTCCCAGTTGCCCCTTGCTCACCCCGTGCCTTTCTGCGCTGCGTCTGTCACGGCGGGTGAGCACGCGCTGCCGTGTCTGCACTGACTCGGGTCCACACTCTGGGTCGCGAGCCCTGTGGCTTCTGGCAGACGTGTAACGTCCCGTGTCCACCTGATGGCCTCACGCACGTCAGTGTTTCTGACCTCCACCCCCTTCCTGGTGTGCGTTTCAGATTCCTGCGTTTCTGAGCCATCAGGTCGGTCCCTCGGACGTTCTCGGCTGTGGCCTTACTGAGCATTTACTCCCGCAGCACATGTGTTTCCTAGAAATGTCTTCAACTATTTTGGCCACGGTGGTTTCTTTATTATTTTCTTTATTTTGTAACCCTGTCCTCAAACCTCCCCTTGAACTGATGGTCTCTCCTGCCACTTGGGAAAACGTGGAGAGTATAGTGGAGCGAGTCGTTGAACACGTTCCCCGAAGAGCCAGCATCGTGCCCAGCGTAGAGATCCGGGCACTTTATTTAAGGTTTATCTTGGGGATGTTGTTAGATGTTCATGGTCATAAGGAAGAGCCGCCCGTTTTTTTCTCTTTTAAATCAAAGTACAAGGTGATGTACTTTTCCTATTTTCAATGGCCATGTCGCTGCGTTTCAGGCCACACTGTTTCAGACGTTACCTCTCCAGCAGACGGAAGTCCACGTCACCTCGGCGTCGAGTCAGCAGAATTCCCAGGCGGTGACGGATGTCATCCAGCAGCTCCTGGAGCTGTCCGAGCCGGGCCCCGCCGAGCCCAGCCAGCCCGCCCAGCCCGGCCAGCAGCTCAGCATCACCGTGGGCATCAACCAGGACATCCTGCAGGTGAGGCGCGCCCGCTGCTCTGCTCCGCGCCCGTGCGTGCCCGGGCGTCGTGAGTGAAAATGAAATAGGCAGGGGTTGTCATAGGAAGGAGTCATCAGTAAAGATGCGTCCCAGTGGAAAACGTTCTGTCGAAACAAAATCTGCTCATGGAATCGCTTGTGGACCCTGCGGGATCCGAGGCGGTTAATCTGTGACTTTAGCTTAAAACCTTAATTTTCCCCCTGAGAGATTTACCTTTCCTGTATTTATCCCTGTTGACAGAGGCATAAGAAAGATTTCGTTCTGTGTTGAGGCTCTCCTGTAACTGTTTGGAGAGAGCCAGCCCCGTGTGTCCTTGGCCGTGGGCACGGCCCACGCCCCGAGGGGGTGCGGCAGGAGGCCTCTGGGCGAAGCATGACTTTCGGAGCCTTCTGCCCCAGGCCAGCTTCGTCCTCAGGTCCCTCCTTTGCCAACGGAGACAGCCTGCCTCCTCCACCCTATTGAGTTACTTGTGCGAACTGAACTTCTCTCCTCTCTGAACCTTTGGGACAAGTTGGTATAAAGAAGCTCAGGGCGCATGACAGCCGATGTAAACTCGTCGGTAAACTCGCTGCAACTGAGAACAGCGGTTCCCAGACCTGTTTAGAGATACCCAGCGTGGTCTGAGGTCAAATGTCTAAAAGTCTAATCATGAATTAACTGCATTAGTTCCTTGGAATTTCACCATACCCCGTTTCGGGTGGAGGGGAGGTGCCCGTTATCAGACCGGACGTGTCGGCTTCCAGGAGTCGGGAGCCTAGCGTATGAGTGACGGTCGGCGGTGTGTGCGCAGCTGTATCTCTCGTCGGGCGGAGCTAGGGTTCTGTGGGCAGAGCCGTGTTGCAGCTTTGAGATTGATTGCGGCCGGCAGGTGCGGGCCTCAGCCCTCCTAACCTGTTAGTTCTGTTCTGTCTCAGCAAGCCTTAGAAAACAGTGGGCTGTCTTCACTTCCAGCTGCCGCGCACGCTCACGACCCCAGCCACACCAGGACGCCCCCCGCGCAGGGGCCCGCCCCGGACGCCCCCCACGCCTCCAGTGAGCAGACCCCTCCCGCCGACGCAGAGCAAGAGAAAGAACAAGAAAGCCCAGAGAAGCTGGATAAGAAAGAAAGAAAAATCATAAAGAAGAAATCACCATTTCTACCTGGTAATTTTAACATGTGTTACGGCGGAGACATTTTGGCTGACATGTTGCTTGTTTTTCAAGAAACGTGCTCTCCGGTTTTACTCTCGTGAAGGTGATCTGGCTGTAGAATGTTCTGGTCGTGCCACCCGGTTTGTTTGATGTTTCAAACCCACGGCAGTCTTAAGATCTGGGCTGCCTTTCCCCTGTGGTTGGCGTCTCCTCGCGACAGCCCCTCGGGCCGGACCCTGGTGGTCTCTGCCGGTCCTTGATGCAGCAGCCCCTGCGCCACTCCTGTCCCCCCACTTCGCCACGGCCCTGCCGTCCCACAGGCTGGACCCTCTCCGTTCCCCTGCGCACTCGCTCCTCTCCCCGTGGCTCCGCGAGCTGGGCCCGCTCCCTCGCAGGCTCCCCCCGCGGCCTCCGGGATGCAGCCTCCCCGCCAGCGTTCGAAACAGCCACACATTTTCGAGGGCCGTCCTTTGCCACGGGCTTTCCTTCAGCGGAAGGTCTTCTTTCTCCTCCTCTCTTGTCCCTGCGCCCTCCAGCAGGCATCTGAGGCCGGCGTACGTGCGGCCTCCTTCTGGAAGCTTGGAGCCTGCCTTTCCTCTTCTCGGTCCCCGCGGTGCTGACCCCAGCAGCCCCCTGCGGACCGTGGCGACGCTCTCTTCGTTCCTGAGCTCCTCGTGGGGTTTTCAGGATGGCTTTGCGTGGGGGCACACGTTCCTGCGTTTGTGTTGAAGGACACGGGTTTCTGTCTCTGGGGCAGGATGTTCCCACAGAAATGTTTTCTTAGGGACCGCCCCCTCCCGGTGTCTTGAGCAGGCGCTCTCTCGGGGAAAGCGGGGATGACGAACGCGCTGGTCTCTGCTAACCTTTCCTTCTGACATGCGTTTTCTTGACACTGTTGACATATGGCCATCAAATTGTTTCTCAGCCCACAGACAGCGGTAGTTCTGTCCCGCATTCCACACAGGCCACGGTAGATCTGCGCCCCCTTCCCCTTGATCTGCCCTCGGCCCCAAGTGAAAAACTGGACAGTGGAGTCTAAGCAGTTCATCATCCAGGGATTCCCGCTGCCCAGAGAGGGGAGAAGGGAAAAAGCACATTTCCACTTACTTGTATTCACCATGTGGAGCCTCTGGGTTAGAAGGACCCCCTGCATTTCTGACTGTGAGCTTCACGTGCCCCAGTGACCAGTGGGGATCCGCGGCCCATGACACCTCTCCCAGGAGAGCACCCCGGCCCCTGTCTGGTTACTGTGCTCGAACCTCCTGAGGTGCTGTGACGTGGCCGCAGGCGGTACGCGCCTCCTCACCCCGCTGAGGCGCGCTGGCCCCAGGTTCTGGGCCGCAGCCCGGCCTGCCCCAGCACTGGACGGAGTTCCAGAAGGCAGTGATGTCACGGGCGGCGCTCTGCCCAGGGAGCTGGCAGACGTCACGTCCGCTCGGGGCAGAGAACCCGAGTGAGTCAAGTACACGTGTAGACCTGTGAGCGAGTTCATGCGGTTCCTGTGTTTTCGGTAAACTGATCCTGAGTTCGGGTTGGAGCCGGCGTTTGTTTTCTTCCTGTGATGAGGAAATGGTCAGAGACGGGTTCCTGCAAAGCTCTTTTGTTGACTGACGCCTGTCGGGGAGCAGCCTGCGTTTCTGAGGACACCTGGCTGAGGGAGGTGAGGGCCGTCCGCCGCCGTAGACCACGAGCAGCGCCATCCTCATGAGTCCCAGCGTTTTCTCACCAGCGCACGGTTAACCGGATATTTCCGGATTGAACACGCTCCCTCTACAGCTGTCACTGTTTGATTTATTTAGTTTTGTGAGAGAGAATGTTTTTAGTAGAATTTGTGTTGTTATTTTAGGAGGTGTTTTGCATATTAAATTAAAATTTAACAAGCTGTTATATATTTATTATAAAACTTATGACATAAATCATTATTAAGACTTCACAGTTTGAAAAGTATTATGAAACATTGGCTCTCTAGAAGTCACAGTGGACGGTGTTTTGGACAGCTGGTGACTTACTCCTTTCAGTGTGACAGTGGCTTAACCGTCCCCTGTGGACCTCTTTTCTAAGACCAGAAAGGTTTTACCCTCTTAGACCAGAGCAAGGTCTTGAAATCTTAACCTCTTAAGATTAGGGTCGTGGACTTGACCGCTGCTCTGTGCCGTGACAGGCCGGCATCTGTGGGACCCGTTGCGGGGTGTGGGCCCCAGGACGCTGTGGGCTTCGGTTCTGCCCGAAAACACGTTTATGATGCGCGCATGTTGTTTTCCTTCCCGGTAGCAGCCTTTCTCCTGCTCTCTTGTTTTGCTGTCCAAGGTGTGCTAAGTGCTTGCAGCTCTGATACGTTAGGACGTTTATAGCTGCATGAAACTCAGTATAAATTGGGGTATCTTGGCTCGTTGGTTAAGCATCCCGGCTCTGGGTGTTGGCTTCGGTCCTGGGATCAGGCAGTGTGTTGGGCTCCACACTGAATGAAGGGCCTACTTGGGCTTCTCTTTCTCCCCACTCCCCCCCCGCTCTCAATGAATAGACATTAAAAAAAATTAAGTAGAAATTTGTTCTTGGTAAGAACCTTTGCAACCATTGAACTTTTTCAAAAAGAACATGCATGAGCATATTTGGAGTTTTATATCTACTTCGACTAATTCAAGGGGTTGGTGTTTTCTTTTTATTCCTCCTTTCTCTTTAGATGATCTGTTGTAAATAAAGAAGATTTCTGGGTTCATAGTTCAGATAAATTACTTGTTTTGTATAGCTTTATGCTTTTCATATAATACAGTATAGGAAAACTTTAAAAAGAAAGACTTATTCATTTCGAATAAAGTTGAATTTAGTTAGTTGAATTTAGTTAGAAAATTCCGTGAGTTTTCTCATTTGTGTACAGTTATTTGATAGTAAGATATTCAGAGTTTAGAAGATTTTCTTTAGGTTTTATTTTGAATTATTTGCCATTTATAATTAAATATGAATTTTATCTTAAAACTTTTTAAATATTTATTTATTTTGGAGACAGAGGGAGTGCACAAGAGGGGCAGAGAGGGAGACACAGAATCGGAAGCAGCTCCAGGCTCAGCTGTCAGCACAGAGCCCGACGTGGGGCTTGAACCCTGCCTGAGCTGCAGTCGGGCGCCTGACTGAGCCACCCAGGCGTCCCAAATATAAGTATTATCTTAAGACCTTTATTTTTTAAAAAGGCAGTCTGGTTTGGAGCTGAGTCCCCAGTATGCACTCAATACGACGCACTGTAAAGTATTAGGAAGGACGGTGCGCTGCAAGGCGCTCGCGGTGCCGTGCGGAGCCGGGTGTGGACAGTGCGCAGCAGTGGAGACCATCTCTTGCGCACAGAGGCATGCTGTTCGTTGAGGACGAGCTCCGAGTTCAGAGATGGGAGAGATCATGGCCACCGTGAGGAAGTAGCAGCTCTTCTGAGCCAGAAGGACGGGGACCAAGTGCTGACGGAACCTAGTGAAGCACATGGAGGCTTCAGGGAGGGCACAGTGCCTGCTTCATCTCACCTGTTTTTCTGTATGAAAAAGTACTTTAAAAAGTTGTAGCACTCACTTCTGTGGGCATGTAAGTCACGATTGATGCAGACGGGCCGTTGAGATGAGGATGTGTAGGGTGTAGTCCCAGGGAGGAGACGTCGCTGTCGGGTCGCGGGAGCACGTGCGAACCAGCCTCTGGAACTGGGTCTGAGGTGTCGGGAGGACCCCCGAAGTCCTGTGCGGGTCTCCGCCTGCAGCCCGTCCTCTCCTGTCGGGTGTTTGTCCTTTTCTTACTGGTTTGGTGGAGTTCTTTATAGCCCGGATTTCCTTTGTTATGTGTTTTGAGTGCCCTATCCAGACACTCTTGAAGGTGCCTTCTCATGACTAGATGAGTAAAGATTCTGACTTCTAATGCAGTTGCAGTGATGGAACAGCTTTCATCTTCTTAGATCTGAGCACGGGCTTCATAACTTAGCCTTTTCTTGACGACTTAGAGTCCTTATGAATTTCATTATTTTATTGTGCTATTGTCTCGTCAGTCTTCCTATTTATAGTTTGGGCGTTTTGTGTTTCATGGAAGAAATTCTCCTTTATCCACATTGCGTTCTCCCGTACGTCTGTCAAAAGTATTAGAACTTGGCCTTTCATGTTGAATTCAGTTAATTTATTTGGACTTCAGTTTTATGTATAAGAGATGGGATTGAAGTCTTACTTATTCTTGTGTGGTGAAGAGCTGTCTAGCGCTGTCGGAAAATCTGTCTCGTCTCTGACCCGTGGCACCAGGTGTGTTAGTGATCTGCTTTCCGTCTCTCCGTGTGTCTGGCTCTGGGTTTCCGGTTGTGTTGCACACACGTGTTGTCCCTGTGAATACCCACACACTGTCTCCGTAACTTTAGAATAGCTCTTGAAATCCTTAAGGCGGGTCTTATCTTTCATTCTCTTTAGGATTATCCTGGTCTATAGTTTTGACAAAATTGGTATCTTTAAAATACTAGTGTTTTTTATGTCCAAGACCATATTTCTTTTCCTATTGATGTCTTCTGTTACATAAAGCTCTTCTCTTAGTTTTGTTCTTTTACCTTAGTGTTTTGTTGCTGTAAATGATTTTTGCATTGCAGTTTTTGTTTGTTACAAGTATATAGAAAGATAACTGACTTTTGTATATTGATCATGAATCCAGCAACCAACTAATTTCTGTTATTAATTGTAGGGATTTGTAGATTATTTTGGATTTTCCATGTAGATGCTGTATCATTTATGAACAGTTCCTTCTTGTTATATGGGCTTGGATTTCTGCCACAGAGCTACACGGGCAAAGTAGGAAGAGTGGCCACTTCTATCCTGACTTTTAAAGGGGATGGTTTTAATAAGGTTTCCTATGACCTCAGATCTGGAAGGCTGGCTGCCTTCCGTTGGTGGTTTAGTAAGAAGGTTTTTTATTTTCTGCTTTCTGTTGAATATTATCAAATGCCTTTTACTTCTCTGTTGTTATGATCATATGTTTTCCTATCTTAATCTGTGAGGTGACAAATCACAGCAGTTGGTTAATGGGAAGCAAACCATGTCATCTGCCTGGGCTTCGATGTGACTTTCTCATTTTTCTTTCTCTCTTGCTTTCCTTCTCTTAGTTTCTTTTATTATTACACATTTAAAAAAAATAGTTTATTACCAAGTTGGTGTCCATAGAACACCCAGTGCTCTTCCCCACAAGTGCCTCCTCCGTGACCATCACCCCCTTCCCCCTCCCCCCTCCCTCTTCAGCCCTCACTTTGTTCTCAGTATTCAAAGGTCTCTCATAATTTGCCTCCCTCTCTCTCCCTAACTCTTTCCCCCCCTTCCCCTTCCCATGGTCCCCTGTTAGGTTTCTCCTGTTAGACCTGTGAGTGCAAACATATGGCATCTGCCCTTCTCTGCCTGACTTATTTCACTCAGCATGACACCCTCAAGGTCCATCCACTTTCCTACAAATGGCCAGATTCCATTCTTTCTCATTGCCATGTAGTACTCCATTGTATATATATACCACATCTTCTTGATCCACTCATCAGGTGATGGACATTTAGGCTCCTTCCATGATCTGGGTATTGTAGAAAGTGCTGCTAATGAACATTGGGGTACATGTGCCCCTATGTGTCAGTACTTCCGTATCCCTTGGGTTTATCCCTGACTTGCTTGGCCAATATCCTTTTCTTCAATTTTACTTAATAAAATTTACTTTTTGTTGGTAAAAAATGGATAACACCAGAACCCACTTTTAAATAAGTTAATATACGAAACTTCTTTTTTTGTAGAATGTGCATTGGTCTTAAAGCTATTTGAAGAAATGTAATTGCTCTTTAGAGGAAATTAGTTTTGATCATTGTATTCCCCTCATACTTTGTGTGCAGACACATGAAGGAAAATCTCTATTTATATTCAGCATGTTTTACAAAGTACAGTGTTTAACAGTGATGGTCTTTCTAAGGGACGTAAAGAGTAGATCAATGAAGTTTAAGGTCCTAGGTACTAGGATAAGTCTGCTTCTGTTTTAGCAGCGGTTCTAGGTGCATTTCGTACACATGCTGTTTGAGCTGGCACGGAAGTAACGTCTCTGGTTGGCTCTCTTACCTGTGTTAATTAGGGAAGATTAAAATTACACCCCTCTTACAGGACGGTCATAGTAGGTGCACTGCGGTGAGCTCGAAGCCGCGTTTACAGGATCAGTGTGGCTGGCACAGAAGAGTTCCTCCTGTATAAATTGTTACCCGGAGTGCCTGGTGACGAAGCGGGCGGAGGGAGATGAGCCCTTGGCTGTGCTCCCCGAGGAGCACCCCTGCGTCCTTTCTGAGAACTGCACATCCGGCTCTGGCGCCCTTGCCGAAACGTGTGCGGGGTTTCTGCGGCTCCCCGAGCGGAGGGCGGGTTGAAGACGCAGCACCTAGGGCTCCCTTGGGGGGGGGGTCGTTTCCAGGGGTGCTGCGCACACCCACGGGCAGTGCGTGTGCACCTGCCAGGTCCGTGGCTCCTGCTGCGGGTGCTGGGAACGCGGGGGTCGGAAGCTGTAAAGCTGTTGGGCAGCTCTGCCTCCCGGGCTGGGACCAGCCCCGAGTGGGTTCCTGAGCAGGGGGTGGGGGCCAGCCCTGGAGCGCAGCCTCCGTGCGCCCCTTGGTGACGTGTCCTCTGCACCTTGCTCGCCCTGACCCAGCTCACCCGCTGACGAGGCCGGTTCCAGGGGAGGCCCAGTAGCTCCGCCCGAAGCAGCAGCTCGGTGGTTTCCTCCTCCTCAGAGCAGCACTTCCGCCACTGCAGGAGGCAGAGGCCCCTGTCCCTGCGCCCGGAGCACCCCCAGCCCCTGTCCCTGGAGCCCCACCGGCTCCTGTCCATGTCCCCGGAGCACCCCTGGCCCCTGGCCCTTTGCTCGAACACTCATGGCCCCAGTCCCCAGAGCCCTGCCGGCCCCTGTCCCCAGAGCCCCACCCCCTGTCCCTGTCCCAGGCGCCCTGCCGGCCCGGGAGGGATGGTGGACAGCTGCAGCCTGGGAGACCTCGGGGATCGCCCTGGAGAGCGAACCCCTGATGGTCCTTGCGTCCCTGCCCTGCCCTGTGGAGCACCCGCTCTGGGGATGCCACAAGGGCAGTGTGCCCGGCTCGCGGTGGCTGCTCAGTGGACGCGTGTGTTTAACCGTTATCTGTAGCCAGGTGAAGCTTGCTCGTGCCACACAGTTCAACGGGTACATAGCAGCACGCGGTGAGGAGTCCCCTGTTCTTGTCCCCCACGTGCCCTCCCCAGGGCAGCCACTGCCGCTGGGGGTCCCTGTGTCTTTTGAACAAGCACAGGTGTGTTAGGTCTTTAGAAGGCTGGGGGCATACTGCACGCGTGTGTACATACATTTATCACAACCCACATCTATATCATCTTTCTTGCAGTTTACCTTTTTCCACCTGAGATTTTAGAAGATGTATAGAGGGGCGCGTGGGTGGCTCAGTCACTTAAGCGCCTGGCTTCGGCTCAGGTCATGATCTCACAGTTCGTGGGCTCTGTGCTGATAGCTCAGAGCCTGGAGCCTGCTTCAGATCCTGTGTCTCCCTCTCTCTCTCTGACCCTCCCCTCAAAAATAAATTAAAAAACATTAAAAAAAAGAAAGAAAATGTCTAGAGATTGTACCATTTTATGGATAAAAAATTTATGTAGGTTATTTGCAACCTTTTGCAAATACAAGTGATAATAAGCATAAATTTGTTTAATACCCCTTTAAATACACTGGTGTGTGTATCCCAAGGTCAAGGGCGCTGTCTTCTAGACCCAGGGCACAGACATTAACGTCAGGGTAGTGAAATTGGTCCACCCCACAGATCTTGTTCGAATTCAGTATTTGTATCACCCGTGTGCTGCGTAACAAAAGAGAAAATTTGAGTAAATATTATTGCTGATTTTCTTTCCATGGCGTTCTGTCAATTTATACCCCCATCCACAGTGCATTGGGGTGTCTGTTTCGTCATAGGCTTTAGAGGGGATTGTTATCAAAATTTGGGGATCCTCTTTACTCATCCAATAGGTTAAAGTCGTTCTGATTGTAGTTTTAAATTCATTTCTCTAATAAGGAGTAAAATGTTGAGCAACTTTTCATGTTAGAGAGCCGTCTTTATTTTTTCATTAGACTGGCTCTTGATTTTAGCTGCCATAAGACCTTAAAGGTGATGGATAGTATTTCGAAAGCATGTATTCTTTTCCAATTTGTCTTTTCTAGTTAAAAGGGAGAAATGTTTTCTATACCCAAACTGGTCAGTGTTTCCTGGATTTTGGACTTCTACTATACTTAGACTTCAACATGGATGTTATGGGAAATAACCTCTTTTATCCAACGCTTTCATACTTTCATTTTTAAAAAATATTTATTTATTTTTGAGAGAGCGAGAGAGTGAGAGAGAGCAGGGAAGACGAAGAGAGAGGGGGAGACACAGAATCCAAGCAGGCTCCAGGCTCTGAGCTGTCAGCACAGATCGGGCCGCAGGACTCCAGCCCACGAACCGTGAGATCATGACCTGAGCCAAAGTCAGATGCCTAACCAACTGAGCCACCCAGACACCCCTCATACTTTCGTATTTTAAACCAAATCTTTGACTCAGTTTAAGTTTTTGTTTTCAGATGGGTGCCCCACTGTCCAAACACCATTTATGGACTAAGTTCTGTTTTCTCCACTGAAATGCTGGGATACCGTTCTGCCCGTTGCACTCTCTGACCCGTACGGCTCTTTTCCGGCCTGTGTTCTGTGCACGGATTGGCCCTTTGGTTCACGTGCACTGCTGCCGGTCTGCTCTCGTGCCGGGGGCCTGGTCCTTTCCTGCTGCACTTGACGGTCTGTTCCGGTGATTGTGAGACCGGTTTTTTCATGTGTACTCTAGACTTGTCTGCTAAAGTTCCAAAACTCTGACTTCTAAAAAGTTCTTTTGGTGTTTATATGTAAGTGATTTAAGCAGTGAGAACTGATGTCTTTATAACTTTTGGTCTTTATACCAAAGAATAGGGTGTGGATTTCCATTTATTCAGATCTTCTTCTTCTTTTATTTTTTTCATATGTTAGTAGTATTTTAAAATTTTCTTTTGGATTTTGCTCGTAGCTATGATGAATTTGATATGCGCTTTGTTGTGAGTTTTAAGGTTTTCAGGGCATATATTACGGTATCTTACCTAATTTCGCTGGCTTGTGTCACTAGAACACAGTAAATTCGTGACAGTGATAGTGGAGTTTTTTCCTGACTATAATAGGATTGTTCTTAGTATTTTCCTGTTAAATGAAAACATACTGAGATATGTTTGTTCAGGTGCTCCTGTTTTAAGACAAGTTTTTAGAGGTTAAGACTAGATATTAAATTTTAGTAATTGCCTTTTCATCTTGAAGATGATGATAATGTATGTTTTTTCCTCTTAAATTTATTAACGTTGAAGAGAAAAGCACCTGCCCAGCACCAGGGAGCGTTGCCATTAGGGGCTCCAGGTCTGGTATTCCAGATCGTTCAGATCGTCAGAGGCTCGAAAATCTGGATTTAGTATTTTTGTAGCAGTGCGTGGGCCACACAGAACCTCCGCCGGCCACGCGCGGAGACAGCTGCGGGGCCGCCAGTGCGTCCCCAGAAATAATTAGAACCTGGTGAGAGTTGAATGTTCTGTCATCTTAGATGGTCAAAGACATAGTTTTCAGTTTTGCCTGGATGAAAACCTCATGGGAGGTGGTTCCCAGGTTTATTAGTTCACAGATACTATAGTTCTGTCACTGTATTATACCTTGCTTTTCTGATGTGTCATAAGACCTTTAGGTAATTACTGCACTTTTATGAATTAATTTTTACCTATTGGTTTTAAACAGCCTTAAGTTTCGGACTTCGTTAGTATAAACAAGTCTCTTATTTTGTATAAATGCTTTCTTCTGTTTCTGAAGCCACTTCCCTTGTTTTCTCCTCTTTTCCGTGGGGTTTGGGTGTGTTCCTGACTTTACCTTATTTCTGTTGTGTTTATAGAAAAATGTCATTTTTTGTTCTTTTCCCTAACCTTATTTCCGATGTTAATTAGTCCTGCAAAGAGCATTGTCTTCAGGAAAATACATTTTCTCTCCTTGTAGATTCCTTGCATTTACTAATAGCAGAAGCAAACAAAGTATTTTTTCCTCTAATAAAGCTATGTCTGTAAAGACACAGTTAAATAAGTAGTTAAAATGTTCTGATGAATTTTATTAACCTGGCCAAAATCTTTATGATTTTAAGTGGGTTCTTGACCTCACTGTGAACACCTATTTAATTTCAGATGAATAAATCTAATCAAAAGTATAAAAGATAAAAAGAGGTTCTGCTGAATTTGTTTTTAAAATTTCTATAATTTAGAAACCATTTTACTTATATTTCTGTACACTCATGTGATTTTTTTTTTGATAGGAATAGGTTAAAAAGATTTTTTTTTTGCATTTATTTAATTTTGAGAGACAAAGGTGGAGCACAAGTTGGGGAGGGGCAGAGAGAGGGGGAGACACAGACTCTGAAGCTCCAGGCTCCGAGCTGTCAGCGCAGAGCCCGACGTAGGGCTCGAACTCACAAACCGCGAGATCAGGACCTGAGGTGAAGTCAGATGCTTGACGGACTGAGCCACCAGGCGCCCCTTGATAGGTATAGTTTTACACCTGATTGAAAGTTGAATGATAATATTTAAATTTACAGAAGAGTCTTGTATTTGATCATGAACTGTTTCTTGGTTGTAACTGTTCATTTATGTAATGCCTTTTTACAGTGTAAGAATTCATGGTCTCCCAGTTGCTTGCGGATTAGTTTTTATTCATGATGCCCGACAGGCTCAAACACTGTTTACTCCACCTTCTTCTCCTCCTGTCCTCGGACTGAATCTTGGGGTTGTTTGGTCACGCGCGCTTGTTCACACGTGCCGGGGCCTGAGTGTGTCCCTGCCGTCGATGGGCGTGCACTCCCTGTCCAGTTTGCGCTCTCCCGTCCCTCGGGCTACGGTTTTGGTTCTCATGTGATTGTTAAGGCTTTCTGCAGGAAAGTTATCATCTTCCAGAATTTCAGTGATTGTGGAAATTTGAACTTTTTCCATAACCGATCGCACATCCTGTGCGGTGGCAGACGAGTGCGTAGATCTTTAGTAGGTCTGCAGTGGCTTCACTAACCGCAGGGAGGCTTTCGGGCGCCGTGACAGCGGCCCGAGTACGCACGGGCCGGACATGCCACGCTGGACTGGTTTTGTTTTCTCTCGGCCCCAGGTGCGATCCGCGAGGAGAACGGTGTCCGATGGCACGTATGTCCCTACTGCACCAAGGAGTTCCGGAAGCCCAGTGACCTGGTGCGCCACATCCGCATCCACACGCACGAGAAGCCCTTCAAGTGCCCGCAGTGTTTCCGCGCCTTTGCCGTGAAGAGCACGCTGACCGCCCACATCAAGACCCACACGGGCATCAAGGCGTTCAAGTGCCAGCACTGCATGAAGAGCTTCTCCACCTCGGGGAGCCTCAAAGTGCACATCCGCCTGCACACAGGTGCCCGGGGCCGGGGTCCCTGCCGTCGCTCGGGGTCCTGGGGCCCGAGGCCAGGAGCCTCAAAGTGCACATCCGCCTGCACACGGGTGCCCGGGGCCGGGGTCCCTGCCGTCGCTCGGGGTCCTGGGGCCCGAGGCCAGGAGCCTCAAAGTGCACATCCGCCTGCACACGGGTGCCCGGGGCCGGGGTCCCT